>JARFJB010000768.1:25000-50000 GCA_036346205.1 Vesta saturnalis | reverse complement strand
CACGAAACACACGAACACACAGAACACACAGACACACACAACACACACGAACACACACAACACACACGAACACACACAACACACACGAACACACAAACACACACGAACACACACGCACAAACGAACACCACGAACACACACGAACACGAACACGAACACACAACACACGAACACACGAACACACGAACACACGAACACACGAACACGAACACACAAACAGAACACGACACACAAACACGAACACACGAACACACGAACACACAAACACACAACACACAAACACAAACACACAAACACACAACACACAACACACCACACACAACACACAACACACACACAACACACACACACAACACACAAACACACAACACACAACACAACCACAACCACAACCACAACCACAAACCACAACCACAACACAACCACAAACAACACAACACACAACACACAACACACAACACACAACACAACACACAACACACGAACACACAAACACAACACACAACACACAACACACAACACACAACACAAACACACAAACACACAAACACACAAACACACAAACACACAAAACACAAAACACACAAACACACCACACACACCACCCACCACACCACACACACACACACACACACACACACACACACACACCACCAACAAACCCAACAACACAAACCAAAAACACAAAAAAACACCAAAAACACACAAACAAAAAAAAAAACAACACAACACAAAAAAGAACGAACAACAGGAAACAGGAAGCGAAACCCCACGGCCAACGCCACAAAAAACGCAAACCCACAAAAAAACAGACAACAACCGCCAAAACACAAAAAAAAAAACAAAAAACAAAACACAACACCAAAACCCACCAAACAACCACCCCCACAAACCAATTAATGAAAAATGTTTGCCAATTCTGGTCAAAACCTAAATACATAAAATTTTAAAGATTTTCACCTATTATGGATTTTTTATGCTTTTTCTTTGGAAAAAAAAAAAATGTACTTACACAAAGGAATAAATTTAGAAGGAACAAGTCTAATGAACTTATTTTATAATTTACAGTAGAGGGTTACTAATTTAAAGTCAGGGAACCCAGTTGCAATTAAATAACAGTTTGAAATGTTAAATTCAGCTTCATTGGTTATGTTTATTTTATAAATAATAATTTAAGTTTGTTATTAAAATGTTTAATATAAAAGTTAAACACACAAAACGCCCCCTAAATCAGTTTATCTGCATTTCCCCTGAAAAGGGGGTTTAAAGGGGAAAAAAAATTAAGACCAACAATTTTTAAAATTGGTATACCCGGTAAAAACGATAACATTTACTCATAAGAATTTTACACTCATCTTTTATTTTTTTAATAGTAAAACAACCTTTAACAAACTTCAAACACAATAATTCTGGAATTCCTTTTACTCAAAAGGTGAAATTTTTTGTCGGGTAAATCATATAAAAAGAACACGTATTTCCAAATTATTACTTTAGTATTATCTTTACATTTCAAATCAACAAACGTTAACAAATTCTAATAACGTATTAAGTGAAATGGTTAATATTAATAAAAATCCGTTCCTATAGCTATAAAATGTATATTTTAATTAATGTCAAGGTGGCTTTATGTTGTAAACTATAACTGTTTAAAAAAAACTTTTAAGCTTTAAACCCTCGTATATTAAGTTAATATTATGCAAAAAAACAGAAAAAGGTAAAAGTTGAGCCCAAAAATAAATTTAGATTAGTTGGTTATAATATATCAAAAGCTCGATATACAGTAAAGAAAGGATACATTTTTTCCCCATAATTACCTTGGAAACGTTTACTGGACGCCAGGCTGCAATTTAATAATTTTCAGTTGATGTTAAAACCCATTCAAAACTTCCTTGCCCCAAATATTTAGCAGTGGCCCGTTCCTCTCCTACGTTGAATTTTTAAAAAGTTTACCGAAATTAAATGTAAAATGTATACAATTTGTTAAGCATTTGCTTACACGCATTTCAAAAACTTTTTTGTAATCGAATTTCAATTTCGACGTTTAAATGGCAACACTTAAAAACCAACTTTAATATTCTTTTATTTAGTTTGAATAGTTTAATTTAGTTAAATTTCGTCATTCTTAGAATAAATTACATATTATGAATCACCTACCTTATTCCTAAATAATTTTGCGGTGGCGTTATAATTAAAAACTATTAACCATTTTTAAAGACAACGAAAATTTTAAGGGTTTGGAACCGAAAATAATAAAATTAATTGTTCTTAAATATAAAGCTTAAAACAAATATTATTTATTTCTATTAATAATTTAAATTTGGGTTATTTTGGGTGTGGTATAGGGGTTGTCCGGAGCCAGAAAACTTAAGATTGTTACGTTTTAATTTTGTCATATAAAGCAAGGTTTTCGTGTTCTGCTTAGGCAAGTTTAATCGAATAATTACATAAAAATCAAAATTATAAATATTAACAGGAAAATAACCCTTATTTCAAAAGGGTTTTTTTAAATCCATTTGGGGTTCGCTTTCTAAATAAATATTAGCCAGTAAATTTCGCTCAACGTGTTCAAATGTAAATAAATTTACAATATTAAATGGTTAAAGGATTGATTTAAAAAGGAAAAATATTTTTTTATTCATGAATAACAAAAAATTTTCGGAAAAGGAATGAATTTTACTATCTACATTTGTCGTTACAAATAAAAAATCCGTTTAACATTTAATTGGTCTTTTATACCCAAATTCATAGGTTTAACCGATACATAGTTTAATTTCAATTATTATTTGTTCAATTCTTAAAGGTAATATTTAAAAAGTTTTAAATAGACACCCTAGTTTAATTTTAATAATAATAATTTGGATAAACCTTTATTAAAAAAATTTTCCTTTAAAATTCATTTTTTTAGTTTTAACTTAAATTAATATTTAGAAAATTAATTTTAGCTAGGGAATTTTTTTATTAGTAATCTGATTGTGTAGAACAGGTTTTTAAAATCAAAATTATTTTTTCGGAATTCAAGGGGGTTAATTTTCTAAAATTTGGGCTGGTTATAGTGGGTGTGGAGAGGATAACAAAAGATTTACGGTAACTTTAATTGGTAACAAAATTTATAAAGTCAAGGCTCGGTGGTTCAGTGCTAGTAGGCATTGGGGTGGGTTAATACAGTTAAATAATTATACATAATATTATATACAGAAATAAAATAAAATAATAATCAGGAAAATGGACGCCACGTACTTCCAAGATAGTTATATTTGTAATTTACCTTAGTTCGAAGTACGAAAACTAAATAAATCATAGAAAAAATTATGAATAAATAGACACAATGGGGTCACAAAATTATAATCGCCATCAAAACAGATAAATGGTCTAAATGGTAACATAAATTTGACAAGTAATAGAGATACCCGTAAGGATTGATTAATAAAAAAAAGGAAATAAATATTATTTTAATATAACATTGAATGATTGATCCAAATTACCTTAAATTAATCCTCGAGCAACAAAAAAAAAAGGAGGAAAAGTGATATTAGTTACGTTAATCTTACAAAGTTTTCGGAATTCGGTTTACCCAAGTAAACAAGCGATCAAGTGTATCAATAATCTCACCTGAAAATAACTTCTTTCCGGTGTCGTTTCCTTGCGCAAGTAACGTCCGAAATTACAGAAGCTAAATGGAAAAGAAAACAATAATAATTCGGACCTTAAACAATAGGTTGGCCCTAGAAAATGGATACATTAATTACTTGATTGACAACAAATTCGAATACTGAAGGTACACTAATAAATTAGGTTACAATAGGCAAACACATAGTTAAAGGTAAAGTGGTTTACAATATTGTTAAATAATTGAGACTTAAACAAAATTATGAATTTAGAAAGAAATCAAATAAGCGAATAGTGACAGTGAAATTTTCACGTATAAATTAAGACTATAAAAGTAAGATAATAATTTATTGAAATGACTAAATTTTAGCTAGGCAAGTTATCTAATATTAAAAGTAAACAATTCCTAGGTAAATTCGTGTGAGCAGACAGTAGTTTTCTTTATAAGTCATTAAATTAGAATTTCTTCAGTCGTAAGAAAAATTCAAAATGGCAGCGGTGTTATTTGCTATTGACGACGCTGGATCAACTCGAAGTGGTAGTGGGTAGGTAATATACGTAGAGGGAGAAAAATAAGCGAAAACGAAAAGGAAAAAAACGCCACGAAAGAAAATATAACATTAAATGACGGAATGATTCACAAAAATTACTGACCTTGTAAGCTGGTAACCACAAGCGTTAGAATTAGATAAGGAGAAACACAACACTCTTGAACGCTTAAAACCGTAATAATTATCACGTAACTTAAGTGACGCGAACTAGCATCAGGTTCGGCACAAAATTAATTATTCATTGATCGAGAAATCCGGAAAATATCCGTTTTATTTTAATTAGAAAATCATGTCAATGAATCGCGGTTCAAGTGAAGCAAAAAAAATATCCAACTCACTTTTTTTGTGTGTACCCTTGCAACCACGGAAACAGAAAACAAAAAACGAAACTAAAAGCGGAAACAAGGGTTCGAGATTAACGAACGCAATACACCAATGAGAATCAAGTAGACTGCAAACGTACGCTATCCGACAGTAAAGAAAAATAAAACAATTTATTCCATAGAATAGCGATCCTAGAAATGTGATCAAATTAATTAAGATAACAACGAATTTTAATGACACTTTATATTTACAGTTATTGGTGAAATATCTCTGTTCTATCAAGTTTTATTGAAAACGGCTTATAGTCAACAATACTTTATAGAGGGCGCTCAAGTGCCTTATATATGAATAACTCCAAAATCATCAACTTTAAAGTAAGAAGTGAAGATAGCTTTCTTACAGATTATTCAATTTTGCATAAGCTTTGTTTATGACAATTTTTATTAGAGTAATAAATACACATTAAAAATTTTTTTAGAAAATATATCGAAAACTGTCAGCTTAAGTGACAAGACCTGTATTAGAAAATATTTTAGATACGTTTCCTTCATAAAAGTAAGATAACAAATAAGTTCGAAAAAAGTGATTCATTTAATAAAAAAGATGGATACGAATACTAATTTTGAACAGTGTGATTTTTATATTCAATTAGATATGCATAATTTTTTAGAATTGTAATTGTAATATGTCAAAGTCGCAAAATTTTTGCTCAGTCCAATTTATGTTCTTGGAACTAATTCTGATGTTTACGCCATACATACTTTAATTTAAGTGATTTGAAACTGTATGCCAAAAATAAAAGAAAAAATAATGCTGTAATTATTAAACAAATTTAAAACTTGATTACGTTAGTTAATAATTGTTTCTTTTACGTATAATCTGTGATGTTTGAAGCATCAAATCGTTAACAATTCTAACAATTGTATTATTGAACTCTGTGTATTTTATTGTCGAGATAAATAAAACCTAACGCACTTATGGCAACTGAAGGGAAGTAATATTCCGGCCAAATATGATTTTCAGGATTGTTACGGATAATTTTACACCAATATTTCTCATTCCTTCTTATTTCTTGGGAATTACTAACGTTTGGGTTAAGGTACGGTGAACTGTACGCCGCCGAAAAGAAACTCTAAATATTTGTAGATGAAATGCTCCACATTTTGTTAGTTTGTAGACTATTTTACATATTAAAGTAAAAAGGCAAACTATTGTTTTTTTAATGTTTTACTGAAAATGCGATAGATTGGGGCTTATGTCACCATCAAACTTGTAGGTCTGTACAGCTGATGTAGACGAGAAATTCCTCTACAGCTTTTAATGGACGGCGCTGTTTATTTTACATTTGGGGTTTATGTACCACACCAAACTTTCTATTAGACGATACACAATGTTAAGATGGCTGAATCCGAATTTCGCTTAAAACTTTTAAATGATACACCCTTTATATTTTTGTGTATAAGTATTCTACCGGTTGAAATAAATTAGGTCAAACTGGTTGTCATCTTCTTGGTATTTGATAATCTGGGTCCAGATTGCATTTGAACATTTATTAATCGTGGAATAAAACAAAAAAATGTTAATTTTGGAGAGTTAAGATTTTTTAGATAACGTTTGCTCATTTCAAAGCAGTTTAGCCAAATTAAAAAAATTATTTTAGACTTGGAAGCAAATTGAAATCGCATTTTATATTTGAGCCGTACGTATTTCAAACCATGACGAATTAAGGGTAATACATATATTGCTAATTTAAAAGAAGTTTACACACCGTATACTATATTTCCTTCCCATGTAAAGCACATGAAGCAGATATAATATCAAGATCTGTTTATTATTATGTATTAATATCAGTCAAACAATACTATAAACAAGATGAAGCGGTAGTAATAGGTCAGTGCAAAGAAGAAGAAGAAGTAAACTACTATTTCCAGTAAGTGCAATCTTGTGTTTAGAAATATGAACCATGTGTTTTTTCTGTAAAATTTATTAATAAACCTTGATTCACAGCATACACCTTATTTCATGTATTTGCTGAAACGGTATAAAACAAATATTGATGATAAAACAAAATTTAGTACAACACAATTCGTTTTTTGAATCAACCCCGATCCTGGCCGATTCTATTTGTTACTTATTTTAACCATCTTCTGTTTTATTTACTATGATAAAAATCAGGATTTGTAAAATGAAAATAGGGCACATAGTTTTGAGATGTGGTTGATATCGTACTTATCATTTACAAGTACTCATTTTACAACACTGTGCAGAAATGAAGGTAGAAACCATATTTCTTCTGACGGTAAATAAACCACCATTCCATTGCTATTCACTAAAAATCAGTATTTGTTGAATGAATATTAAAACTCCAAAAATAAAACAGCGCGCGCTGTAAATATTGTATAGAGTTGACTCCCTCTATGCTCTATCCCTTTCTCACATGAAAAGGGTACGAATTGGATCCGCGATGCACTACTTCGTGCGTGTACCTCTCTATTTACTGGCGTCATGCTATGGTGACCCGTCAAAACAGCCCAGACAAAGCAGCCCCCGACAAAACAGCCCAAGTCAAAGTAAATACCATACGTATTTATAGAATTTATAATTATTATACTTATACAGTATGTCTACCTGAGTTTGCGATAATTATTGGAAACTTTTTTGTTTTTTGATCTACCTTTTTTTTATTGTGTTTTTTGTCTTTAAAAGGTTATATTTTTTTATTATTTTTGTTCTCTTTATCTATTTTTGTTAACTTTTGTGTTTTATTTTATGTATTTTTTGCTTCATTTTTATTTTCTTTATTTTTTATTTCTGTTTTCAACAAAACCGTTGCACTTTTTTTATCTATTTACACACGAAATAAAAACAAAGATAAATGTATAAAATTTTATTATAATGTTTATCTACAAACAAAATTCTACGAACTATATTTGTCAAAGGTTAACACAATAATTAATAATGATTATAAAATATAAAATCAATTTATAATGTCATATTGTTGGCAATATAATTATTATTACATTTAGGTTATTTGTATTGTTGCAATTATTAAATTAAACTTAAGGTTAAATAGAAACTTCCAGAATATGTTGACAGAAATAATTTAATAATGTACAATTCGCCTCCACAGAATCATATTTTTTCTATTTTCTATAAATTTTATATCAACCTTTACGTTTTACACGTCAAATGTATGTGCGGTATAACCCATACACCATTAAAACTGGATCTATCGGAGGCTGTTTTGTCGGGGACTGTTTTGACGGGGTTGTCTTGTCGGTGGCTGTTTGTCGAGGCTGTTTTGTCCAGGGCTGTATTAACGGGGTACCACGATGCTATATAACAGAAAACTTACGAGATTTTAAAGATCCTTACCGTTTTTAAGGTCTGTGAAGCTAATATAAAGTAAATTAGAAAAACTAATCGAAAACGCTTTAAATATCTCACGTGCGTTCTACTTTCAGATACAGTTATTTTCATTATTTTGCAAAACTTGCTCATATATAAGAAACCAAAATTTACGTAAAATGGGAGTTGCTTTTGTTAACATAAAATAACTAAGACGTCAAATTGATAGCACATATTCCTTGAATAGAAAAACACGCTGACGCTCATATGCTGTAATAATAACAGTATGTATATCTTAAACTAAGACGTCAAAATGATCGGCTAGCTCATTTGTGATAGAACATATATTTTCCGTATAAGATGAAATCAGACTTGAAACTGATTGCACATAAACTATTAATTGCAGCATGTGGAAGACAGTATGTTTGCAACAACATTGTGTTAAAACTAAGACTTTAAAATGATCGTGTAGTTTAGTTATGAAATCATTCATACAATTTTTGGATAATATGAAAGCAGACGCTCACAAACTATTAACTAAAATATATTCACGGCTGTATGTATGTAACAACATAACGTATATTCTAATCCGAGATGCCAAAATGATTACTTTGTTAATATGTCTTGTTGTAGGTGACGCCAAATTAAGTAATAATGATTGAATGATGTATGCACACACACAATCACACGCATACACACACACACACACACACACACACACACACACGCACACACACACACACACACACACACACACACACATATATATATAATATATATATATATATATATATATATATATATATATATAATGTAATGTCTATTCAAAATTGTATGTACAATTTCGAACCGCAAGAGGAAGTACAGAAACAGTGACTATTATGTCAATGTTCTGATCTACCACTTAACCCTTGACATAATATAAATGATACAAATATAGATATATCACGTGTCACAACGTAAACATATCCATATACTGTTTAAAAAAAGAAAATCAATTTAAACATTGTTAAGCAAATATAACTGTTTTTAAATGTATCACGCCCAGTTGTTTTCTGAAAATACGAGTTTAATTATACAGATTGGCAACATAAAATGAAAAACTGCGTTTAAATAGAAATCCCAATGTACAGTTGAGTAATAAGGCCTTTAAATCCTAAATTTATATTGTGCACACTTGTTCGAAACGTTTTTAATGGGCTATATATATATATATATATATATATATATATATATATATATATATATATATATATAAGTGAGATAGAATACACAACAAACTAAAAGCGCTGATGCCATGCATGCGTCATTCGAGTAGACTAGTATCAATGACACATATAATTGCTACTGTCAACGAGAATTGAAAATTAGTGTTTTGCAATTCCGACACAATACTCATGTATTCCACTGATGAAAAATGCAGATTATTAAATTATATTATTCAGGAAGCACTGCACAAGAAATAATGGGCAGGTGTGCTTTTCCTTTGAAAACAGGCCAATTCCATCAGAAACCACGATTATGCATACAGTTTCTAAATTTGGAAGGTGTAGATGTTTAAATAATTGTAGAAAATGAAATAGCATTTATGGTAATGATGGTGAGCATCCTGGTCGTAACTTAAACGAAGAGCGCGAACTCCAAGAAATTGCAGTGTGTAGTTTAGCAGAAACTAATTTCTCGTGCAATAATACAGAAATTACTGAAGTAATTAATATTGAGCAAAGAACAGTTCGCAATATCTTGAAAAGGAATAAATACCGTTGCTATAAGTTGCAAACTACACAAGAAATTTTTCCAGATCATCAAAAGCGTGTGAAATTTTGTGAAGATATCATGAATCGGGCTAATGAAAAAACGAAAGATTTAATAAAAATATTTTGTTTGCCGACGAGTGTTCTTTTAACTTACATGGCCATCACAATCCGTCTGTCGCTGTTGGTTACTCTCGGGAAAACAAACACATTAGTATTCCTTACCGGACACAATACTTCCAAAAGGGTAATGTGTGGGCAGGAATTTTAGGCAATTCTATAATTGGTCCATTTTTTATCAACGGAAACTTGAATGCGGATAAATATTAGAACTGTTGAGAAACCAGATAGTTCCAGCTGTTCAACGCCTCAATATAAATTTTGATGACATTTAGTATCAAGAAGATAGCTGTCCTGCTCATACTGCTGTAAGGGTTCAACAGTTTTAGGAAACTACGTTCCCCAACCGTATTATTAGTGGAAAAGGTACTATTAAATATCCTCCTAGCTCACCTGGTATCGCGTCGAACAACTTTTTTGTTTGGGGATAAGTATCCCACCAAATTTATGGGTGCAAGCATGAACGTGCTAACAATTTGGACGAACTTCGTGTCAAAATTACAGACTCTTTAAACAACATCACCCAAGAAATGTTAGAAAACACCCGAACTTAATTGGGTTACGGCCTTGCTCAAGGTGGAAGTCTTTTCGAAAATCTTATAAAGTAGAGTTTTGAAAAGTGTTCAGTTCATATTTTGTGCCTACATGCAAATATGTACCTGGTGGCCAGATAAGAATGCAAAGCGCTGTTTCTCGAAACTATTCGTCGTAGAGATTGCGGTAAAGTTTTTTACTAAGTTTGCCAAAAAGACCGTGGTACGTCATTGAATCCACGTTAGTACGAGAGCAATGTCTGCCTTGGATATGTTACGAACTACTATTCGAAACACTTTAAAGGATCATAGGTAAGTTCTTATGTCACTGAAAATACTACTTTACATGTTTCACAATGTGTTTGTGACTTCAAATTTATAGAATGCACCCGTATCATATGGTTTTACATCAAGCCTTACATGACGAAGACTTTCACCGACGGTGGATTATTGTCATTGCATGTTGGGCATGATCAGGAAAATAGAGGATTTTATCCGAAATTGTTTGGACGGATGAGGCCACTTTCAAAAGTGATGGTAACGTTCATTTGCATAATATGCATTATTGGTCTGACACAAATCCTCTCTGGTTGCACGAGGTCCGACATCAAGGTTGTTGGAGTGTTAATGCGTGGTGTGGCATCCTGGACGGAACTATTATAAGTCCCTATTTCTTTGATGAACCACTAAATGGTGCCGTGTTTCTTGATTTTCTGGTAAACCAATTGTCTATTTTATTAGATGTGCCCTGGCAATTACGGCAAAATATGTTTTCACAACTAGAGGGTTGCCCAGCACATTTTTCAATACATGTGCGAGAACACTTAAATTTAATATATCACCAGAGGTAGATTGGACGAGGAAGTCTATTTCTTAGACACTGATCCCCAGACTTTACATGTTTGGACTTTTATCTATGGGGTCGGTTAAAAGATATTGTTTACGAAACTCCACCAACAACGAGAGATGACATGAAAGTACGAATTCGAGAGGCCATTCGTATCCTGTCAAGAGCAGAAGTTGAAGCTGCTGTAATGTCCACGCATGAGCGGGTCCAACAATTCATCGAGGTCGATAGGAGACAATTCGAGAATTTGAGTAGTCATTAAGTAGGTATTTCTTAATGCCTACTAAGTAGGCATTATTGCACAATCGGTCCTTTTAGGGCCATGATTAAAATATTAATAAAATAATTCCGCAAATTTGAATAATACCTTTCAAAAATAAATATTATCATATTATTATATTTAATTTTGAAATTGAAAACTTTTATTATTTAAAATTATAAAATGATAAATTTTTTATTGAATCTTGAAAAAGACAAATAAATAAGAATGAATGGCGGTGTAATATCGACTTTTCAAATTTTATAATAACTAAATCTTCTTTCTTCGATATTTTAAGGTATGAATAAGTTATCGAGATGCGGTTTTCAGTAACCTATTTAGGGATGATTTCATCTCATTTTATAAAAAAAGTCATAATGTTGCATTTAATTTTTAGAGAATTTTGCAATATTCTGATATTGAATCAAAAAATGAGCTCTAGCGGCATCACTAAGAATTAGATATATTACAGGTAAGATGGAATGCTCTTTCTAACGAGACTAGGTGCTGAGCTTTTAAAAGCATATACTTTTTGGTACATTTACTAGGTGGATTTCAGTAAAAATCACTTAAAAGTTTAGGATGGCGGTTACGCCCTGGCGATCATCTTGCAAATTTGAAAATATTTTCCACGGTCTTTTTTGGCCACTTTAGTAATAAAATTTTACCACAACTCTCTACGAAGAATAGTTTCGAAAACAGCAATTTTCATTCTTATCTGGCCACCCGGTACATGTGGCAACATCGGTAAAGTTATGTCTCTCTCACACTCGCGCAATGCTTGTTGGGTTTTTTCTAGCTTATTATAAGTCAAGCGCAATAATGTTTTTCTATACCTGTATATACGATATATTATATATTAGCCGACGCGCAGACGTTGGACCGGTAAAGAGAGACTATATATGGATTAAATGAAAGATCAAAGCTACAGGAACATCATAAAGAAAAAGGTTTTACAAACTGATGGAGCGAAGAGAAGAAGAACGGCGTGGCCAGAAGACAGATCAAGCCCACAAAGTGTGTTTTTTTGTAAAGATGTTATATGCCGTTTCAAGACGGACATAAGTATATCAATATAACTGCTGTTATACATATAAATATCACTAATTTAGATAATAAGAGATATTATAACCTTATAACCTTGTGTGATAAAAGTTAGTTTTATTCAGATATTTGCATCATATAAAAAGATACAGTTAAAGATGAAACTGTTACTTTTGTTTGTAATTTTTTTGTATTTGATCAGTTTTGGAGAGCTAGCGAGGATATGTCGTAATTGTGTTAGTTCTTGTAACAGTGATGAATATGTGACGTGAGTATAAAAATGGAATAATTAAAAATTACCAATACTAAGAATTTTTTAATTCGTATATAGATCGGCATGTTATGGTAGAGGCCTTGTTGTCTGCTGTCGCAAAAATTTTTAACTTAACACAAATCTCAATTACACTACTGTTTATTGGCATAACTAGTAATCACATTTCTGTCAAAGGAATGAAATTAATTCCAAAAAATCGATTAATTTTCCCACACGACGATACTTTTATTAAATTTTCAACGAAGTTGTTACCTTATAATTAAGTGCTGTGTATTTACTATAATTGAATACCCGTAGATAAATTAAATTTTTATTTTAAAAATGAGAGCTAAATTGTGTCTAAAGCCAGTATGTGTCTTGTAATTGCTACATTGCATAGTTTGTGTCTACTGTTAGAATTTTAATTAAATATTTAATATTTGAACTTTGTGCATTATATAATTTCACCATTTTACGATATTACATTAATAAACATTATTAGTTATTTATTAAATTATAAAAGTGTTGTTCATAAAAGGTTTTTGTAGTCGATCGAAATGACAAATGAAACCTTTTATTCACTAAAGTATAAACCATTGTAAAGTAATACCTTTCGCCATCTTTCTGCAAGATCTTCAATGCCACGACGGTACCATGTAGCATCTTTGGAATTAAGGAATTCTTGGCATGCAGCTTCAGCTTCCTCAACACTTGTAAAATGCCGTCCACGAAGGAAGTGCGCAATCGATCGGAGTAAGTGATAATGGGAAGGCGTAAGTTCCGGGCTATAAGCTGGATGAGAAGTTTATCCCAAGGATTGGAAAGCAGTTGATTACAAACCTGAACTCGCCATTCTGCAATTTCTGGCGTTAAGTCATGAGGACGCTACAGCGTCTATTGGCTTTTCCAAGTTGATACAAATGGCGCCTTACGGTTTCTTTGAATACCTAGTTCTGCTGACAACTTACGGGTAATTGTTGATGGATTCGCTTCAACAACATCTCGAAGTTAAGCGTTATTTAACGAGTTGGGCTAACCCAAACCTTGTTTCGTCTTGAGAAATGTATCTCCGCCAGTAAATTTTCGAAACCAGCGCTGTGCCGTACGAATGTTCACTATTCCTTCCCCTTCCACTTAGCATTTTTTTTACTGCTATGGTTGAAGAAACGTTTTGTTTCCAATAATGACGCGACAGTATCAAAGTTTCGTATTTTTCGTCAGTCATTTTGACGTTTATTGCTAGTTAGAAACAAAAGAATAGCAGAAGGAAATCAGACAGGGACATTCGCCTGCTTGATTAGCTTTTAATACTGCATAGTATTAACATATAAAGTGTTTTCTAGATAGGAGCAGAAGAAACTATAAAAAAACGGCATCTTTTTGGGGCACCCTAATACATTTGACAAGAGTTAAAACTGTCTAAAGTAGACGGTAGTGTGAGGTCGTTTTAGAAAAATTATCCAGAAAATCCAAACCACAGATATGCTGAAATATTGCAATAGAAAACAAAAAAATATGTGATATGGAAACAACCACGACCTTCCAACCTACAAACAGGAAATTAAAGGAAATAAAATATCATTGTAAAACCAACAATAATCTATAAGGTTAACAGACACACAAATGCTAACTTAAAGAAAATTGCAAAGCCGCCCGCTTCTATAAAGTATGAAAAATACAGTTTAAGCATTTTCAACTTTATTTAAATATATTTATAAATGAATTTAGCTTTATATTACGAAACTGTATACAGAAAAGTGATGCAAAACTTTAAAAAATTACGTTTATACACTTTCTTATAAAAGCTGGAACAAACAAGTAAATTCTACACTACGAATTTTTGCCGTCAAATTACGATTTATCTAAAAATATTGCATATAACATAAATAACCCACATGTTTAAGATTTATATCTCGTTAATCTTATATCCTTCAAATATGCAGCAGTTTCAGAGATATTTGATACAAACAAAAACATATTCGTTCGCGCGCACACTGGGATGCACAAACACAAACCCAGGCACACCAACACACAACCACACACACAGTCACCAACACACACACACACACGCACGCACAACACACACACAACACACACACACACACACACACACACACACACACACCCACACACACACACACACACAATACACACACAACACACACACACACACACACACACACACACAACAACACACACACACACACACACACACACACACCACACACACACACACACACACACACACACATCACACACACACACACATCATCAAACACACACACGCACACACTGCACACAACACACACAACACACACAACACACACACACACACACAAACACAGTGCACATAACCACACAACACACATACACACATACACACACAAACACAACAACACACTAAACACACAAACACACAACACAAAACACACAAATACAAAACAAACACAAACACACACACTACATAACACACACAACACACATTACAAAAAACAAACACTAGACACAACTACACACAACACAAAAACACACACAACACAATAAACAACACAACACAAACATACACAAACAAACACACACACAAACACAACACACAACACAACACAAACACACAACACACAATACACAAACACACAACACACACAATACACAAACACACAAAACAACAAACACACAAACACAAACACAATACAAACACACAACACACAAACACACAAACACACAAACACACAACACACATACACACAACACACACAAACATACAACACACAACACACACAACAACACACATAACACACAAATCACAAACACACATTAACACACAATACAAACACACACAACACACAAAACACAATACACATACACACAACACACACGCAACACAACACACGTAAACACACACACACACACAACAACACACAACATACACACACAACAACACGATACACACACGCACAACACCACGCCACAACACACACACGCACAACACACACACACACACACCACACGCACACAACACACAACACATACAAACGCACACACACACACAACACACGCAAACACGCAACAGCACACACACACAACACGCACACACAGACACGCAACACAACACACGCACACGCACAGCACACACAAACGACACACACACGCACACACACACACAGCACAACGCACCACACACACACACACACACGCACACCAACACCACACAACACGCACACAAACACACAACACACACACAACACAAACACACAGTAACAACACCACGCACACACAATAGCACACACGCAACACACAATAACACACACAGACAGCTCACACACACACACACACACACAAACCACACCACACCAACACACCACATCACACACACCACACACATCACACCACACACACACACACAACGCACACCAACACACACCAAACGACACCCAACACAAACAACACACACAAACACTCACACACACAACACACACACACACACCAAACGACACCACACGGCACACCACACACACCACACGCAGTCACACACACAACACGCACTCACACACACACAACACGCACACGCGCATCAGCCACAAAAAGCACCAAACGCACACACGTTAATGCGAACATACACGCAACGTTACACACCAACACACACACGCACGACATAATAGCACATTCAAAATACACACTACACCTAGCAACACACGTAAAAGTCAGACACTGCACTGAGCATTTCATACAACCACACGCACACAAACACAAACACACATACACGCACATGCACACGCACACAACAGCACACGCAAACAGCACACACGACACGTACACCACACGCACACGCTAAACGTACACACACACAAACACGCACACACTGCGCACAGACACTACGACACGCAGGCGCACGTACACCACACGACACACGCACACGCACACGCACACTGCACACACTCACACTACACATACACGACCGCACGATTCACCACACGCACACATGCACACACACACGACACGCACAGCCACGCACTACCATAGCACACGGACAGACACGCACAAGCACACGCTAGACCACACGAACACACGTACACACGCACTATGCACAGCACACGCACGTACATCACCCACATACTAGACACGCAACACACACACAGCACACGCACACGCACACACACACACACGCACACTGCACACTACACACACACTCACACACACACGCACACGCACACTCACAGCACACGCACACCACACACACGCACACGCACGCCATGCACACGCAACACACGACATCACATCACATCACACGCAACACGTCAACAGCACACCACACGACAGCATCTCACGCCACCGCATAACGACGCAAGCTTACAGTTCATCTACGCTATACTGCAATCAATAACTAGACACGTTTAAACCACACGCACAGCATTCTACGCATTACATTCAGTTCACATTAAAAATTCAGCGTACACCACACCATACGCTACTTGAACTACAGCATACAGTACGCACACTGCACGCATGCACAGATTGTCGACAGCTCACCCAATCATAGACAGTCTTTAATAGCAGCAACAAATCCACAGCTGACATCAATACCCAATAAAAACCAAGGCTTTTAGTATTTTATCTGATATGTCGAATAATAACTACGAAGCTTAAAACTAAATGTACATTCTGCAAATAAGTAATTTAAAAATTAGTAACACTCAACCTTTGCTTTTACTATAGGTGTTGATGTAATAAGAGCTATTAGATTGTTCATGAAGTAACTTTATAGAATGTAACAAATACAAACCAATTACAATATCAACACTTACGAACACTCAATATTCACCATTCACTTATCACACTACTAAAGCACACTATAAAATTATATACACAAACACGTTGCATTTCACACATACATTTAAACTGATTCACCTACATACAAAACTGCTTATGAAGGCGCTTATGCATCGGAAAGACAATCGAGTCAGTCACTACCTCATCACGAGCTTACAAGTATTTTTAAAAATCGTTAGACAATGCACAAATCCACATCAGGATATGAGAATTTCTTTATCCGTTCATCCCAGCGATTATAGTTATTAACTAGTACAACATCTGATACCACATGATGATGCTTACAAAATAATGTTCACGTTACGACAGTACTACAATACACGCAAGGCTATCGCTCGAATTTTTTTTACGCATTCATATTGACAGCTGAACGTTTATTACTGTAAAAAGCTAAGCCATGCTACTTAAGATACGACGATAGTTTCAATTCTTTGTCAGCCCTGCACACTGCACCGCTACATTTGACTTTATCCAACTCCACGATCAGCTAGCATGACTTTTCTAATACGCACAACGATAGACATCGCACATCAAGCTGGTTATCACCGCACACTGCGTGTCATTCATTCGTTTAAGCACATTTTCGCTATACAGCATACAAGCTCTATCAGCTGCACATTACATCTGTCAACAACAAGGGTTATAATCAGTAAGTACACACTCTTAATCTTTGAATTTTTACCGATTTAAGCGCATGCCACGCCACCACATAAAGACAAGCTTTATACGGTTTGTCTATGAACTGCGTCAATAATAGGGCTTTTAGATTTATAAACATACCATATTAAGATATTAATGTAGTTAATGAAAACATTTAGAGTTATACACTGACAAATCTTTGCGTATATTATACATAGTAGGTAGAAATAATGTCACGATCGCAGAGCTTTGGCAATACTCAACCCTCCCTTTCGAGATAACCAGCATTGTAAGCAGTGTAAGGTGTCAACAACTTTCAGGAAACATATATGCGTAAAATGAATGCGCATAGGCCTTCAGATGTTGTTGTACTGCAGAAATTTGAATTTGCTATATAATAATAACGAGCCTAATGCTAACTTGTAAGATAGTGCAGTTCGAAATTGTTTGAGCTTTGTCCTTGTCATGCCCCAATCGAAAATTTATTCTTTTGTATTATAAGTACTTGATGTAATAATGGCTGGTATGAATCTTCATTATATTAAGGGTGTTTAATGTAACAATAGTAAAACTAATGTAGTGGCTTAGCAAACTTACTTTCAGGCCCTGCCCTAATTTGCTTGTCGCCATCTACTGTGAAATCGAACTTGTATGTATAGTAATAAGGAGCCTAATGGTTAATTTAAAGATGACTCTTGTAAATTACTTTAGCCGTCTTAAAGGCTGCCTTCAGATATGGAATTTGGATTATGAATTGAAAGTGTTTACAATCGTGAGCTTATTCATAAATTTGAACTTGTATTTAATAATAGTCTAACTTAAAAGACAAAGACCATCAAGAACTGATGTTAGGTCCTCCCTCCTGTCGTGTCATGCTTGTTGGAAATTTAATTTATGTCAACTAGTTGATTATAGGCCTAATGGAATCTTCGTAATAAGTTGCACACTAGCGTTATAGATGAATTCTAGGACTAATCGCAGGGTATGTTCGTGCACCATCTAGTGTATTTTAAACCACATTTTAGTATTAAGGCGAGGCACTGAGTATATTTCTAGGACTAATTAGTTAAGTGTCCATATACTGGTGTAAACTAATGAATGATTTCTTAATAGATTATCTGTTCGCCCTCGTTTATTCTCAAACATACAATTTAATCAATAAATTATCAAATCAGATTACAATAGCAACTGTTTAACTTAATACATACAAATATCAATCTTCAATTAAAAAATAGTATGGTATGACACGTAAAACAATTGCTTATTGTAGTACATCTACCCTTTCTATTAATGCAGATTGTTAGTTCAAGTTATAACACCATTGACAAGTTTATTAACAAAATTGAGCTGAAGCTTAGCTCTGTGAAAAATATTAGTTATAAACAACGATACATAATGTAATCAGCCTCCTTTATCGTCTTTTCTTTAACCATATTCGATGCTAACACATAATGTTTTAATACTTCCTGTCTCGGCATGAACTGCTCAAATGCCTTCTCATATATTTAGTAAATCATCACCATACCTTGATGAAGATACATTCAGCTCATCCACGTATTTCCATATCATTTGAAGTTATGTTGACTAATCGTTTATTCAACTAAGTCAGTAAAATTCTAATGCGCTGATGTTCGGCAATCACTACCAACCGCTCGCGAGATACATTATATAATGTGTAAGGCCTATGGTTTGTAAGGCTGCGCACCTCTGTTCGGGTAGAACTTATCGGGGAATTTGCGAGATCGCAAACAGCATCGTAGCCGTCATTAGTGGATACCTTCGAAGTTTGATTTGATATATAATAAACCATGCTAAGGAAGCATATTGAGGTGTTGGTCAATTTCTCGTTTGCCTGCGATTGTCTAACCCTATGGCTAAATTTTAGAAGATATGTATTAATATAAACTCAAAGTCCTCATTTGCTTGTACCTGGGAAACTGAACTGATTTAGTTAACTGTTACTTGATATTGTAATTACTTTGTTTATGCGGCAGATTTGTTTGGATTGTATTAATGTTTACATTGATTGTTTAGAATTGAAGAAATGGCATGTAACTTAAGACAAACAAAAAACTTTAGTCTCCTCCTGTCGCTTGTTAAAAATTTCACAGTGATGGCCTAATAATCTTGTAATAAAGGGCACCTGCGTATATTTCTTAATTTGAGTTACATTAACCAGCGAATTTTTTATTAGGGCCACCTAGATATATTTTAGGACTAAATTGCAAGCATGAAGTAATAGTTGAGCTTGTCAAATAGTATTTACGCACAGGTGCAGAAGTCATCTCAGATTGTAGCTAACCCTTTCGATTCGCTCAGCCTTAACAGAAGGAAGCAAGACAAGACCATCTTAACATGATTCGGAACGTACCTCATGTTTCTTCCTTTCTTAACCACTATTATTAGAACATTCAGATCGCCCTTCAGGGGTCAGAAGCCAAGAACTTTCGTCAAGTAGACGTTTCTGAATGAGCTAGCCGTCTAGGAAAATCTCAAGGTAGCGTGTGTCAAACGTCCATTGTCCATAGCATTATTCAAGGAATAGACAAAATGAAGCCGTATTCATATCTATGCTGTTATAATACTAATTAGCTAGTAATTATTATAGAAATTTATTATGTACTATTAGCTTCCTTGCGATCAGTTATTTTAATAACATAGTAATACTTGCATTACTTGCTTTTTAGTACGATACTACGGTGAACATTATTATGAAGCAGCATCAGGGTGTTAGATGTTTTTAAAATTTTAAAATATTTTGTAAACATTAATTAACACGACGCCACTTTCCAATCATAATGAAGTTGTATAACTGTTAAATAACAAATGCATTCCATAAAAGCAGTTTTATCATATAGATGAACCTTTTAAATGTATGTTGTACATAACCATCGTTTTGTATATAAATTCATATAAGTTCAGTCTAAGTAGTCTGCGAAAGGAAAGGTAAATACGAGTTACAGTAAGGTGATATAGATAATTAGGTATGTACATTTTACATTATAAATTATTTAATGATGGAAAGCCAATATCCAGTTTTATATCAACTATCCATAAGTAGAAACACAAAACGGTTTAGTGAACTGTATAAAATCTTTCAATATGCAATTTAGTTCCTCAACGCCGTTATTATTCGAACAGTTGAAAGAAAAGAACATCTGAGGTATGCGTATTATTTTTAATATATGTTTTACTGAATATTGTTCACAAAATGCCAATAAAGATTCTAATGAGTTATTATAGGGGAGGCTGTCGTAAACTAACCAACTCTGCATCAGCTCTTATTCTACCCATTTATTTAGTTAATTAGGTAAAGGTGAGAGTGTTGCGCTATTTTTAAAATTAATAAATTAATAACAGTATACGGTACGTATTAGTTGGTTTTAAACTTCGTAGTTATTGATTCGCATATAATAATAAACCGTTAAAGCCTTTGGTCGTTTATTTCCGTTATAGCAATTTGGTATTTTGAACTGTGGCTGATTTTGAGCAAGCAAACTGTAATTAATTAAACCAATTCAGTTTTTGAACTGTACGCTGGTTTCCGCAAACTGTAAGGCATGATTTATTAATTTTGGTTGATTGATTGATTGAGATTGATCTGATTGATTTGATCGAGCATGATTTGTTTGAGATTCATCTGCTTAATTAATTGTTTAATTGATTTGTTTGTGGGGGATGAAAGAGAGGTGCATGGTCAACTTCTATTGTAGAAAATGTTCATTACAAACAAACAAACCCTAATTAGTTCTACCGCTACCTTTATTACAGAAAACACTCGCTACTTTAAAAATACACAACTAGATGGCACTAAAATCAATTTTAACTCAAAGGGGCCAGGTCGCTGACCTGTCCTGTCTTAAAGTTAGCATTATGGCCAGCTTATAGAATACAAATTTTTTATGACGGGGCGAAGGCTTACACCTGTCATATAAGATTAGGTTAGAACGCACATACAATTGCACCAAGGGCCCTGATAGGGCCAAGTCCCAAGAGCTAGTTTCTGCACTTGTCTTATAAGATTAGGGCCATACCATTTCCAACCATGGGGGCGACAGGGCCGAAGGCTAGAGGTTTGAAAACCTGCACGTGTCTTACAATTTAGCATTAGAGCCCCTCATTTCAGACTTCCGCCAAGGGCCACAACAGGGCGCAGACTCTAACAAAAGATCGAAGGCCTACATGGTAGTTCTTACACTTGTCTTACAAGAACCTCTTTATTATTAAAAGCAATTTCAAATTTCCTGCCCAAGTTCAGGTCCAAAGCCAACCACTTTCTCAAGGTTAGCCTGTTTCTCAAGGTTAGCCTGTTTCTCAAGGTAAACAGTTTTCTCAAGGTTAACCCCACGCTCAAACGGAGGTTAGCCATGTGGCCAGCCCTGGCAATTCCGAAGGTCAAATGACGTCACAAAAGTGAAAGTAGTGCCCGTATTCTACTCCTATGCCTTCTTCGTTAATACCACTACTTGTCCTATTTAAATTATTATTTATAAATTTATTTTCTATAAAGTTCTTGCCATCATTTCTTTCCCTAACATATAATGTACTTCGTCTTCTATGCTTCTGTTCGCTTCATAACTCATCGGTATTTCAATTCATTGTATTAATACTACCTGTTTTTCATAATTGATTATTACTTTATTCTTATCATTTCATCTGCATCAATCAGAATATCACACTCCCTGTTAATAATTCATAATTGCATTGTCATTTTAACACCATTTACGTTAATGTATACAATTCCACTTTAGTTTATCTAATATAGTTTTTTAGTATTTATACCAATTAAAATTACCCTGGGCACTTTTACTATATTTTTTGAAATTTGTCTGATTATCAGTATTATGGTGATTCCTTGCGATTGTCTAGAAGTGTCGTAATTTTGATTATTACTATTGTAAAAATTTCTAGGATAATCAGACATGTTTTGTATTGCGTTTTGATGGTAATTGGTATTGTTTTGTCACGATATTTAGAATCATTAGTATTTTATCTGTTGTACAAGTTAATTAGTCGTCTTTGTTGATAGTGGTTCACGTTAATATTGTCTCTGGTCGGTTGGTTATTGTACGTATTTTTGTTAGTACATTTTGATGTTTGTGACATGTTACGGTCAATACGTGTTAAATAATTAACTAATTGTTCATAACTTTTAATATTTTAAATATCAATTGTCTCTGAAATGTTTGGTTTAAAATGTCTAGAGAGATACATTACCAGTTCTTCTTCGTTAATAGATGTTTCTAAGAAATGAGCTTGAGCATATAAATTTAGAACATAATTTGTCATACTAGTGCCTTTATTTTGATTGTACTTACCAAAATATAACGTTTCTCGTAATTTTGATTTTGAAGTTCACCCAATAAGAATTGATAAAAGCAACATTAAAATATTCAAATAATTTGACAGCTCTGCTAACTCTGCTCATTAGTATTGTAATGTAAGAGCTTGACTAGTGAGACAGTTGCGAATACATTATTTAATAATTATTGAGATGTCTGATCTATTTTTGACAGCTTTAATGAATACTACTGGGTTTAATTTCTTTATGATACCTTCAAATTTATTACTGACCCTGATTTTGGTGTAAATGTACAGTACTTACACTATTATAGTATCCTCTGTTTGTCATTTCTTCTATAATTTTCTTGTTTTCTTCTTTATAGTACTTTCTAAGTTCTTGAGCGTTTTCATCCGTCTTCTTCTCCGTTATTTCCAAACGAAAACTTTCTATTTCATTTAAGTTTTCTTGTTCAATATTTAGCATTTTACTTTTGTTTGTCTTCTTTACTCAAAGTCGCAAATTCGTTCTGTGTCTGTTTTCTACTTTAGAAATTCTACTTTTTATTATTTCCGTTTCTTGTTTCATTTCTTCTAATTCTTTAACTGTATCGATTTGGAAATCATGTGGATTATTGATAAAACACTCTATTTTGGCAGTCATATGCGCCATTTCTTGTTGTTGTTCATTCCTGGCTTTTGTTTGTTCTTTACGTAACCTTTTCATTTCTGATAGTAACATTTTAATAGGATCCAATTCTTCTTCATCTTCTTTTACCCGTTGCTCTGGTGAACCTTGTGACTGTTCTTCACCTTGTATTAATATTTTTGAAAATGCATTTTTATTTGAGTCCTCTTTTCCCACAATGAAAATGTAGCTTTCAATATCTTCTCCATGTCTTTCTAATCATTTCTTCATTCTATCCTGCATATTTTCTTTGCCTCCTTTGACATTCATTCTTTATTTCATTTACTCTTAATTCTATTGCTTTCTTCTCCATTTTATATTGTAAATTAATGTCAAAATATTAAAATATTAAGCACTAAGTAATAGTAGATTTGTGTTATTTAAATCTTTCCACTCTAAAATCGCCTCGCACATGTCACGTTCAACTATTTAATTAAGATGGTTAAACAATAACGCACCACGTTGGGCCAGCCATAAAGTTGTAATGTTATAATTTAGGGTTTTATATTTTAATTATTTAATAAACGTATGATGATAGACAAAGGTGGAAGCAGCACTTTTTGACTGAGATGTTAGAAGAAATACTTAAAACCCAAGACTAAGATCACTAACCTTTAATGATAACATTTTAAAGATATCAAATTTTATACTAAAGGATATCTAACTCAACAACAGACAAATGAAGTTTACAATCATCAAATTATTAACAACACTGTCACTGTCAGAAAATTTTAGATTATAATTTTGTTTTAAATAGGCGCAACAAATAAGCCAAATCAACTCACTAAACTATAAAAAATGTATAAATAAATGAAATTCAATCTCAAAAAAGTAATTGTTAATAAATACCTTTTTTTTTAAGTTTCAATATTATCACCATCAAACTACATAGCACACCTTTTCTCCTTTCTTCGTAGCTCAGTTCAA
>JARFJB010000768.1:0-20000 GCA_036346205.1 Vesta saturnalis | reverse complement strand
AACTTATAAGACAAGACATAAGAAACTGTGTTAGGTCCTGCGCCCTCCTGTCGTGTTGCTTGTTGGGAAATTTGAATTTGAGTTGTCACGTAGTTGTGTATGGCCTAATGAATCTTTTCTGTAATAAAGGTGGCACATCTAGCGTTATATTTCTAGGACTAATCCGGGTTTTGTTTGTGGCACCATCTAGTGGTACAT
Organism: Vesta saturnalis; assembly: GCA_036346205.1. NCBI lineage: Eukaryota > Metazoa > Arthropoda > Insecta > Coleoptera > Lampyridae > Vesta > Vesta saturnalis. The sequence continues at coordinate 19,802 of JARFJB010000768.1, read as the reverse complement.
TTTTAAACCAGCGAATGTTTTCTGTATTAGAGGCGGCGCCACCTAGCAGTATATTTCTAGAACTAATTAGGTTGTTTGTGGTGCCATATAGTGGTGTAAAAGCTAATGAATGTTTTCTGTAATAGAGGTTGATCGTGTTCGTCTCTCTCGTTTATTTCTCAAACATACAAATCAATTAATCAAATCAAATTAATCAAATCAATTAAATACAAAACTGATTTAACTTAATCATACAAAATCATCTCTCAATTAAAAAATAGCCGTATGGTTGAGCGCACAGAGTGCAAGAAGTCAATCTCAGACTTATTGTAGCTACTATCTAACCGCCCTTTCGTATTAACTGCAGCATTGTTAGTTCAAGTTCAAACACCATTAGGAAAAACAAGTTTATTAACAAAATTGAAGGAAAGCTTAGAGTTTGAAAATATATTATTATAAAACAACGATACATCATTTATTTAATACCTCCTTTATCGGTCTTTTTCTTGAACCATGATTCGTCGCTATCATCATAATGGTTTTGAGACTCTTCCTTCTCCTCTCATCGCTCTTCTTCCTTTTCTGTAAATCATCACCATCACCTTGGATGTGAGATACATTCAGCTTATCCACATCATCATTTCCATCATCATCTTGAACGGTTATGTTGTAATCGTTTATTAACAAGTCAGTAAAATCTCTAATCGCCGCTGATGTTGGCTCATAAACGGGAGAATACATTACAATAATGGTGCTGGCCTTGGGTCTTGTGCGGTGGCGCACTCGTCAATGTTCGGGTAGAATCGGTTATCGGGGGAAGTTTGGAGAAGGGATCGCTGAAACAGCCTTCGCAGCCGTCTTAGAAGAAAATACCTCAGCCAAAAAAGGAGTTTAGATTTATAAACATGCTCCTAGGGAACATATTGGAGTGTGGATAGGTCAATACTCGTGCGCGCGAGGATTGATCTAACCACACTCTAATATCTTCCATAGAAATATGTTTATAAATCTAAAAGCCCTTTGGACTGTTCATCCTAGACAGAACCTGTATGTAAAGCCGTCTTATGTGATAGAATGGCAGGCCCTTATCGGTAAAATTTAATGATTAATAGAGGCCGGTATACTTAATTTGATTATAACCCTTTTTTACAGAGGTAATTCAGCTAAGATAGAGCTTGCATGCTGTATAGAGGCAAATTCTAGCTTAACGAAGAAGAAGACGCAAGCCATTTTTTCGGCGTATACACCACTATATAGAAGATGCTTCAGGGCGAAGAAGAATTGAAAGCCTATGTAGTATTTCAAGGTAGCGTGGGAACTCAGTTAATTTTAAGAATAATCCCATATCTGTGTAATACTAATGGTAAAATAAAATATTAGACATTAGCCCTTGCGTGTATTTAAAGTACGATTACTAACGGGTGAACATTATTATGAAGCAGCATCAGGGTGTTAGATGTTTTTAAAATTTTAAAATATTTTGTAAACATTAATTAACACGACGCCACTTTCCAATCATAATGAAGTTGTATAACTGTTAAATAACAAATGCATTCCATAAAAGCAGTTTTATCATATAGATGAACCTTTTAAATGTATGTTGTACATAACCATCGTTTTGTATATAAATTCATATAAGTTCAGTCTAAGTAGTCTGCGAAAGGAAAGGTAAATACGAGTTACAGTAAGGTGATATAGATAATTAGGTATGTACATTTTACATTATAAATTATTTAATGATGGAAAGCCAATATCCAGTTTTATATCAACTATCCATAAGTAGAAACACAAAACGGTTTAGTGAACTGTATAAAATCTTTCAATATGCAATTTAGTTCCTCAACGCCGTTATTATTCGAACAGTTGAAAGAAAAGAACATCTGAGGGTATGCGTATTATTTTTAATATATGTTTTACTGAATATTGTTCACAATAATGCCAATAAAGATTCTAATGAGTTATTATAGGGGAGGCTGTCGTGAAACTAACCAACTCTGCATCAGCTCTTATTCTACCCATTTATTTAGTTAATTAGGTAAAGGTGAGAGTGTTGCGCTATTTTTAAAATTAATAAATTAATAACAGTATACGGTACGTATTTATTGGTTTTAAACTTCGTAGTTATTGATTCGCATATAATAATAAACCGTTAAAGCCTTTGGTCGTTTATTTCCGTTATAGCAATTTGGTATTTTGAACTGTGGCTGATTTTGAGCAAGCAAACTGTAATTAATTAAACCAATTCAGTTTTTGAACTGTACGCTGGTTTCCGCAAACTGTAAGGCATGATTTATTAATTTTGGTTGATTGATTGATTGAGATTGATCTGATTGATTTGATCGAGCATGATTTGTTTGAGATTCATCTGCTTAATTAATTGTTTAATTGATTTGTTTGTGGAGGAGAAAGAGGTGTGCATGGTCAACTTCTATTGTAGAAAATGTTCATTACAAACAAACAAACCCTAATTAGTTCTACCGCTACCTTTATTACAGAAAACACTCGCTAGTTTAAAAAATACACAACTAGATGGCACTAAAAATCAATTTTAACTCAAAGGGGCCAGGTCGCTGACCTGTCCTGTCTTAAAGTTAGCATTAGGGCCACCTTATTAGAATACAAATTTTTATGACGGGGGCGAAGGCTTACACCTGTCATATAAGATTAGGTTAGAACGCACATACAATTGCACCAAGGAGGCCCCGATAGGGGCCAAGTCCCAAGAGCTAGTTTCTGCACTTGTCTTATAAGATTAAGGCCCCATACCATTTCCAACCAGGGGGCCGCGACATGGGGCGAAGGCCCGAGAAGAGGTTTTGAAAACCTACACGTGTCTTACAATTTAGCATTAGAGCCCCTCATTTCAGACTTCCCGCCAAGGCCACAACAGGGCGCAGACTCTAACAAAAGATCGAAGGCCTACATGGTAGTTCTTACACTTGTCTTACAAGAACCTCTTTATTATTAAAGCAATTTCAAATTTCCTGCCCAAGTTCAGGTCCAAAGCCAACCACTTTCTCAAGGTTAGCCTGTTTCTCAAGGTTAGCCTGTTTCTCAAGGTAAACAGTTTTCTCAAGGTTAACCCCACGCTCAAACGGAGGTTAGCCATGTGGCCAGCCCTGGCAATTCCGAAGGTCAAATGACGTCACAAAAGTGAAAGTAGTGCCCGTATTCTACTCCTATGCCTGCTTCATTAATACTACTACTTATCTTATTTAAATTATTATTTATAAATTTATTTTCTATAAAGTTCTTGCCATCATTTCTTTCCCTAACATATAATGTACTTCGTCTTCTATGCTTCTGTTCGCTTCATAACTCATCGGTATTTCAATTCATTGTATTAATACTACCTGTTTTTCATAATTGATTATTACTTTATTCTTATCATTTCATCTGCACCAATCAGAATAACCCCATGTTAATAATTAATAATTGCATTGTCATTTTAACACCATTTACGTTAATGTATACAATTCCACTTTAGTTTATCTAATATAGTTTTTTAGTATTTATACCAATTAAATTTACCCTAGGCACTTTTACTATATTTTTTGAAATTTGTCTGATTATCAGTATTATGGTGATTCCTTGCGATTGTCTAGAAGTGTCGTAATTTTGATTATTACTATTGTAAAATTTCTAGGATAATCAGACATGTTTTGTATTGCGTTTTGATGGTAATTGGTATTGTTTTGTCACGATATTTAGAATCATTAGTATTTTATCTGTTGTACAAGTTAATTAGTCGTCTTTGTTGATAGTGGTTCACGTTAATATTGTCTCTGGTCGGTTGGTTATTGTACGTATTTTGTTAGTACATTTTGATGTTTGTGACATGTTACGGTCAATACGTGTTAAATAATTAACTAATTGTTCATAACTTTTAATATTTTAAATATCAATTGTCTCTGAAATGTTTGGTTTAAAATGTCTAGAGAGATACATTACCAGTTCTTCTTCGTTAATAGATGTTTCTAAGAAATGAGCTTGAGCATATAAATTTAGAACATAATTTGTCATACTAGTGCCTTTATTTTGATTGTACTTACCAAAATATAACGTTTCTCGTAATTTTGATTTTGAAGTTCACCAATAAGAATTGATAAAAGCAACATTAAAATATTCAAATAATTTGACAGCTCTGCTAACTCTGCTCATTAGTATTGTACCATGTAAGAGCTTGACTAGTGAGACAGTTGCGAATACATTATTTAATAATTATTGAGATGTCTGATCTCATTTTTGACAGCTTTAATGAATACTACTGGGTTTAATTTCTTTATGATACCTTCAAATTTATTACTGACCCTGATTTTGGTGTAAATGTACAGTACTTACACTATTATAGTATCCTCTGTTTGTCATTTCTTCTATAATTTTCTTGTTTTCTTCTTTATAGTACTTTCTAAGTTCTTGAGCGTTTTCATCCGTCTTCTTCTCCGTTATTTCCAAACGAAAACTTTCTATTTCATTTAAGTTTTCTTGTTCAATATTTAGCATTTTACTTTTGTTTGTCTTCTTTACTCAAAGTCGCAAATTCGTTCTGTGTCTGTTTCTACTTTAGAAATTCTACTTTTATTATTTCCGTTTCTTGTTTCATTTCTTCTAATTCTTTAACTGTATCGATTTGGAAATCATGTGGATTATTGATAAAACACTCTATTTTGGCAGTCATATGCGCCATTTCTTGTTGTTGTTCATTCCTGGCTTTTGTTTGTTCTTTACGTAACCTTTTCATTTCTGATAGTAACATTTTAATAGGATCCAATTCTTCTTCATCTTCTTTTACCCGTTGCTCTGGTGAACCTTGTGACTGTTCTTCACCTTGTATTAATATTTTGAAAATGCATTTTTATTTGAGTCCTCTTTTCCCACAATGAAAATGTAGCTTTCAATATCTTCTCCATGTCTTTCTAATCATTTCTTCATTCTATCCTGCATATTTTCTTTGCCTTTGACATTCATTCTTTATTTCATTTACTCTTAATTCTATTGCTTTCTTCTCCATTTTATATTGTAAATTAATGTCAAAATATTAAAATATTAAGCACTAAGTAATAGTAGATTTGTGTTATTTAAATCTTTCCATCTAAAATCGCCTCGCATGTCACGTTCAACTATTTAATTAAGATGGTTAAACAATAACGCACCACGTTGGGCCAGCCATAAAGTTGTAATGTTATAATTTAGGGTTTTATATTTTAATTATTTAATAAACGTATGATGATAGACAAAGGTGGAAGCAGCACTTTTTGACTGAGATGTTAGAGAGAAATACTTAAAACCCAAGACTAAGATCACTAACCTTTAATGATAACATTTTAAAGATATCAAATTTTATACTAAAGGATATCTAACTCAACAACAGACAAATGAAGTTTACAATCATCAAATTATTAACAACACTGTCACTGTCAGAAAATTTTAGATTATAATTTTGTTTTAAATAGCGCAACAAATAAGCCAAATCAACTCACTAAACTATAAAAAATGTATAAATAAATGAAATTCAATCTCAAAAAAGTAATTGTTAATAAATACCTTTTTTTTTAAGTTTCAATATTATCACCATCAAACTACATAGCACACCTTTTCTCCTTTCTTCGTAGCTCAGTTCAAAATGTTGACTCAGCACTTGATTTCCTCATTGTTTCTTTATTTAAATACTTTGTTCTTTTCTCTCCATATTCTTTTCTCCTTTTTTTCTTACCGATTTTCCTTTTCATCATTTGCATTTTTTTGCTTTTCCCTTGTACCAAAAAATCTCTTGTCTACTAAATCAATTTTTTTACTTCCTCTTCCTTACTCCCGTTCAAAAACTGATTTCCGTTTACCATCTCTTGAATTCTTTTCTTCTGTTTTCTAATCTTTTGATATTCTGTTTCTTATACTAAATTTTAAATTATAAAATTACTAAAATAAAGGTTGACATCTTATTTGTATTTTTTTTAATCATATCCATTATTTAATATAATTTTGAGTTATGTAAGCCAAATGAATGTTGCTGAATGCATTTCAATTACCTTATTCTTATTTCTTAAAATTTGATTTCATTACTTATATATATATATATATATATATATATATATATATATATATATATATATATATATATATATATATATATATATTAACGCATAAAAGGATGTTAATAATTTATTCGACATATCACTAACATACATGTTAATATGAATCTGTTTGTTACAATATCGGTATAGCCTTTTTAAAACATCTCTTATCATCTAAATAATTAAAGTAAAACGAATTTAATGATTCATTTCCTAGTAACAACGGATATTGAAATGTTAAACAATATTTCCTTTAATTCCGATATAATTATGTTTAATCTTATTTTTAGGAGAGGATATATTTAATCTTATTTTTAAGTAGTGTAATCCTCCTTAGAACAGAACGTCCTCATTCGGTGCTATATCTTTCATACAGGTGAGTTCTGGTATGTGACATCGTGTTTGGTTTTTTGTCGGAAGGCTAACTGCATCTTATGTCTAAATGAAAAATACAAAATATGATTATAATTAACCCTGTTCTAGAAAAATGTGTAACATGTACTAGAGGATGTAAATAAATTAACGGGCGTGGTCAGTGATTCAGTTTTTATTTTAAGCTATTAAATTAATTTAAATGCTTTAGTTGCAGATTTACAGTAGTATCTGCTTTATAATCCTTCAACGACAAATTATTTTGAAATGTAGAATTACATAAAGTATTTTGCCGACGACCACATGTGAAAATAAGCACACAAATTATCTACTGCGAAAGTCACAAATATCACTCTAGAATTGAAAAGTAAATATCACTCTAGTGTGATGTGTATGTTAACTAAATATGTTGATCTTGATCTCAGAGTATTTCACTTTTACCTGACACTATCTAACCATTGTGCTGCATAACGTCATAAAACACAAAGAAAATCACACTTTAAACTTAAAACACTTAAAAACTGATTTATAAGTGTTTAATCAAAACTGAAATGAAATATTCCAATCCCATTAATTTTAATGTTTATAAATGTCAATGTATTTCTGACATTTCTAATAATAGTTGTCCGCTTTTTTGAATATTGCCATTTTTAAAGTGTGCAGTACTTCGATAGCCTTCACTCCACCTTCGTCAGAAACTGAGACAACAAATATCTCTAAATCTGTATTGCAAACTCCATTACAATTTACGAATTGCAATAATAATAATATTACTTTCAATTTCTACCATTCTAAGTAGTTCTTATTTTAAGTTTTGTTATTCAATCGTTATTTATCTTTGTATTCAATCAACAATAAAATTCTCAAATTGAAGTAATCAAAAATATATTTACTTTTATTTTTGGAGATCGTGCATTATTTGTGGTCGTCGGAAAAATAGTGTACCTTACTAGTATGGAAAGTGACCCATTTCACACGATTGAAATATAATATACTTTAGTACTACTTATTCTACTACTTATTTTGCAATATTATTCTGGACAAAACTAACCAACAAGCCAATTTTGTTGACTTTGTGATATTTGGCGACAAAGCAAGTTTTAGTAGCATAGGATTCGTTAATAAACATAATAGTCATTATCACTCCGTTGAAAATCCACTCTGGGTACAAGTAGATTACCAGCATCAGTGGACTCTGAATGTGTGGGGTGGTATTATCAATGCTGATGTAATAGGACCTTTCTTTTTCAATGGTTCCCTAACAGATGAAAGATATCTGCAATTTCTTTAAAAAGATTTGCACAGTTGCTTGAAAATGTAAATCTGCATACTGGACAAGTTATGTATTACCAACTTGATGGATCCCCGCCGCACTACCATAATCGAGTACGTCGGTTTTTACAAAATTGGCGCGAGGAGCGGTGGTCCCATTGTTTGGCCAGCGAGATCACCGCATCTCACTTCCCTAGACTTTTTTCTATGGGGATCTGTGAAACAGGAGGTGTATGGGGATTTGCCTACTGCAAAAGCCAATATGAAACTTCGAATTATTCGAAGGAGCACCCTTTACTAGGCGGTTGACAATGCGCATTGCTGCAAATGGAAACATTTTTGAACATTTAATATAAAATTTGTAATTCGTTTTGTTCATTACTTCCATTTCAAAGATTAAGTTAAGTTTTGAGTTTAGGTTTATAGTTATGCAGTTCTACCAGTAAATAATTATCAAGTGTTGCTCTTTTATTGTGCAAAATGTTGAATTGCGCCATAAACCTATAGCTTCAGGTTTTATAGCAATTAGCATTGTTTCATTTTGTATTTATTTGAATTATGATACTGTCTTTATTTATTTTATATTGTGACAAATTCAACAAAAATAAATGTTTACAACTTTCAACTATATCACTAAATAATTCAAAAACACTTAGGAATCAGTAGTAAAAGTGAGTATCTATTAAAATCCGTAAAAACACAAGTTTAGTGTAGTACGAAAATGGGACGCCCTGTATATACACAAATATTTTTACAAGATGCTCCTCGTTGTTGACTGCAATAATCTGTTATAAGATTTTTATTAAGTCAACAGTATATGCGTAATCTTCAAGCTCCAAACCGTTGGGACACCCTGTATATATATATATATATATATATATATATATATATATATACATCGTGTCCAAGATAAGGATGCCCACCATGGGGATCTCGGAAACGGTAAAAGATGGAAGGTCGTTTAAATGGAACAAAAGTTACGCATTTGAGAGATGTATTTATGGTCTTGTAGAACTTGAATATCTCTTTAGTTTTGAGATATTTGAAAAAATTGAATTTTCTGATTTTCGATTTTTTTTCTGACCTTATTTGAAGAGCTATCAAGAAAAGAAGAGCACATTTTCATTGCCACTTTTCTAGCTCTACTTAATGCTGTTATTCAATTTTGATACAACGTTTCGTTTGTATCATCAACTTTATTTTTTAAATACACGAAAAATTATTTTTGCCATATTTAAATTCTCTCCTTGATTCTGAATTCAACGATATATCGCACTTTATATTTTTGATACGTTTCGGATGAGAAAATTCATATTCAATGTAAAACATCGAAAACGTACAGTTAAAACTAATACTAGAAACGTTAGAAAACTAATGTTTTCTCATTTTCTAATGCCTGTTGCGAATAAAATAATTCACAAGTATGTATTTAGTTAAAATACTATTAATTAAACAGTTAAAATACATCTTCCGTCGTACTGATGCATTTGATAAAAATAAGTTGGCTTTGCATTTTGTTTACCTACCTGTCATAATTGATTGTTGTCCGTATTACGTTTGTTTGGTGGTCTTTGAGTTAATTACATTTTGTGTTTACCTAAAAACAATATGGTAGGAGTACATATTCAAATAATGAAAAATTCGATATACTGACGTATAACATTTTGTGTCAACGTAATTGTTCTGAAGCCGAAATAATCTATTTAAAGAAATATTCAGAAAGGCGTCAACCTCACAAAAGAACTTTTCGCACATTACAGTTAATCTAAAAGAACATGGTGCGTTCAAAAACCTGTAAAATCTCGCAAAAACCTTGCAATGAAGAAAAGTCAATACTGTTTTATTAGCTGTAATGGAAAATCCAGAGGTTTCACTAGGAAAATTGAAGAGACAACTGGCATAGCCCATTCCACAGCTCATTATGTTCTAAAGAAGGAGAAAGTACATCCATATAAATTTAGAATTTGAAAAGGATTCGACCAGGTGACCCAGAAAGACATAGAATATTTTGCGAATGGTATACACGTCAATCTCAAGACAATGAATATTTTCCGAATAAAATAATATGGTCCGATGAAAGTATGGTTAATAATAATGGAATTTTAATCGTAGAAATGCTCATTATTGGGCAAGAGTAAATCCACGTCTGTAAAAACGGCCAAACACCAACACCGTTTCGGATTTAATATGTGGCTGCTATATTCGGTACTCGAATTATAGGTCCTTTCTTTTACCACGAGTCCTTAAATTCAGAACGTTACCAAATTTTACTCGAAAATGAACTAGAGATAGCTTTGAATGATTTGCCTTCCAAAAAGTTGAAAGTTGTTGGTTTATGCAGAACGGTGCACCAGCACATAATTCCAGAGTTGTCAGAGAATACCCGTTAGTTAGATTTCCAGAAAGATGTATTGGCACTCATGTAAATGTACTGTGACCAGCCCGTTCTCCAGATATAACACCTTTGGATTTTTTTTTGAGGATACATAAAAAATTACATTTATGGAAACGATATTGAAAACGAAGAAATTTTACAAAGATTAGTTCTCGAAGCGTTTGCTAGTATTACTCCTCAAATGTTGAAGAATGTTTTAGATGCTACAGTTAGAAGATGCTATTTATGTTTAGAGAATAACGGAATATTTTGAACATCTTTTGTGAGTTTAACCTTTAAAATAAATTTGTTTTTGTCTATCATTTAAAATTACAAAACATCATTTTATAATAATTTTACGGTTTTCTAATGTTTCTAGTATTAGTTTTAACTGTATGTTTTCGATGTTTTACATTGAATATGAATTTTCTCATCCGAAACGTATCAAAAATATAAAGTGTGATATATCGTTGAATTCAGAATCAAGGAGAGAATTTAAATATGGGAAAAATAATTTTTCGTGTATTTAAAAAATAAAGTTGATGATGGTTGCAACAAACGAAACGTTGTATCAAAAATTGAATAACAGCATTAAGTAGAGCTGGAAAAGTGGCAATAAAATGTCTCTTCTTTTCTGGTAGAAGGCCAGAAAAAATAAAAACGAAAATCAGAAAATTAAATTTTTTCAAATATCTCAAAAACTAAAAGAGATATTCGAGTTCTACAAAGACCATAAATACATTCTCTCAAATATGTAACTTTTGTTCATTTAACCGACCTTCCATCTCTTACCGTTTCCGAGATCCTCATAGTGGGCATCCTTATCTTGGACACGGTGTATATGTAGGACTCTCTGAGAAGTAAATTGTGTTAAGAGACATAAACACAATTCTACAGAAAACCATTTAAACATATTTCCAAAATTGTTGCTAGTAGCACAATGTAACTGCTTAGCTTTGACAGTTAATTTTGTATTATATATCAGTAGTAGAGCAGATACTACAATATTCTTCAAATTATTTCTATAAGTTTTCACGAATTATGACTTTGATGTGACTTAACACTTTTACCCAATAAATTCTTCTGTGCATTGGAACTTAACTTTTATTGAAACATAAATTTACAAACACCAAAGAGTAATTTCTACATGAAATTATAGTCAGATGTCAACAACTACTCACTATGATCATGTACTTTGTTAGAGTGATCCAAATTCTGAAAAAGTGGATGAAATACCTTGAGTCCATTTCAGTAAACCTTGTAAGTTGTTATATTTTAGGATACTTAATCCATTAAATGATGTGGGCGGTAGATCTTTGGGCATAGTTGTAGATACTTGGCGATTCTTGTTAAGATCAGCTTCCTGGAACTCATCGTTGAAGGCGGTTTTAAAGTAACAAATATCTTTGTTCTGGGCCCTTACTTGCAAGTGGACAACATGTGAGATTAAAAATGGTTCGTTAGTTGTGGCCTTTTTCTTATGATAAAAGGAGCATTTGGACCTTCATAAAGACTTTTAGTATTAACAAAATATTCTTGTTCCATGTCAATCACAGTTAGTGGATTGGTTCGGCTACACAGTCTTGCTAACTGTTGCTAGTCCCACAGCGCCATAACTTTGAACTGTGAACTGTGTTTTCCATTCTCTCTCAATTAATGAATGAACAGAATCCACCTCTAGGTGAGTATGACCTCTAAGTAAAACTTGTGTTCAATCATTTCAAGTTGTAAATATTTTTCAAGTATCAGGAAGTAAAACATAATCATACGTAAGTTGCGGTTCTGTGATGGGCAATTGTCGGACCAACATGTTGGTTTTTTAAGGTAAGTGGAAAGTTTAAGGAATCAATCCATTTTAGGAGGCAAGAAGCCATTTCGTTAACACCTCTGCCAGCTATAGATTCATCAAGTATGCAACAATACGCTTTCTTCTCTGTAGCATCATAGATGGTGTAATTGAAGGTCCAAAGCTTCAGCAAATAAAAGCTTTGTACATTTGTCAGTACAGGTGTCGGCAGACACCTTTCCAGATCGACCATAATGACTTTGTAGGTAAGATCTTGACGTGACATATTTTTATCCGCTTGTTCAAACTGATAGCTATTACAGACCTCGTTTAAATGAAGGTTATACTCCTCTTGAATTTTCTGTTTTTCTTCATCTCTTGAGACACTTCGTAACTGGACTTGATAGTTATCGCAGAAATCGCAGGTGTCATTGTATGATTTTTTAAACGCATAATTAAATTCATTATTGAAAATGTCACTATACAGCCACAATTTTCCAATTTTATCTAGAGGTAGGTTTTGTGCTTGACATTCTTCAACGTAGAACTCGTGCATTTGAGTTATGCTTAACCCGCGATCTAGATATTTTTTCGATAGCCTTTCTCGCCGATAATGCGAATCTTCTGTAGGGAATTTTCTCACGTATTTCTTCACTTATTTTATTTGGTGGAGAGTGCTTTCCCCTAAAATCTTCAGACACAACTCCTCCCCCAGACGATCTTTCTGCTAATTCAGTTTCAACAAATGTTTGAGAGATTCTCAAGGTATTAAGGAGAAATACTTTGCAAACTCGTACTGTTCTACCATTTTTAGCAATTCATACTCTTTCTGTGTTTTGTCCTATCCGTTGACGTCTTCTGTGGATTGGTTCAACTTTTATGCAAGAAGCTACAAATTGTCTCTTCACATTGTTATCTGCTAATTGTGACCAAAATGTTTTAAATCCTTTTTCGCGATCTTGTGAAAAATTAGCATAACATTTCCACTTACACATGTCTTTGCTGACGCCTTTCATTTGTCGTTCAGGAATAGGTTTTTTTTATTTTTCGAAATGTATTTTCACCAGCAGCTCGCTTGCACCTTCTTATTGCACATCCATAATTCTGGCTTTCATTGTCGTTTTCACGAATTTTTTACTGCATTATTGTTATTTCCCCAACAACATTATCGTTGCTTGTTGAAATATTAATATCTATGCCTCTTGGATATCCTAACCCGTGTCTGAATTAGAATCACTGGCTGGCTAGACATAATCATGATCTAAATCTGAATCATCCACATCACTAAGAAAATCTTCTAGCTCCTTTGACAACGTTGGAGAAAGTGTTGTCCTTGAATTGCTCACAGTTTTCTATGAGCAAGCAGACAAGATTTTGTCGAACTCCATAATATTATCATAACCAGCATCTGAAATTAGATACTGAATACATACTCTTGTAAATAAATCCTATTGTAAATAATGGCAAGGGACAAACTTTCAAATTAGTAACAATATTTAAAAAAATAACTTATAATTTAACACAAACGATTAGCATAAAAAACCTTCATACCTATAATTTCATTATTATTTGAAGTACTATCTTCAATAAGTAATTCGCATCGGGTGCTTTCAGAAAGTTTCTTTGAAGACGACTCAGCAGTAGAGTTCCTTTGATTGACGGCAGCACAATTATGATTTAGCAAAAGACTATTTACACCATTATTATCTGTACAAAATAATTTTTTATTGTATACAGCTTAAAATTGTAATTTGGGGTAAATAATGTTGAGTCACCAAACCAATTGCAATTAATAATTAAGTAATAATTATAATACCAAGTATGATTTAACATTATTTTTTATTCTGCACAAGAAATAAACAATAAGGCTTACCTGTTGTAGTAGTATAATTTAAGGTTATGCTGTCATTTTGTAATGAATAATTCAATTTTTTCCAAGTTCTTTTGTAAAACCAAATACACATTCGTTTTCCTCACTCATGCTTCCTACTAACACAAAACCACTTATAAATATATAAATAACCGAAAGTAACAACTAAATGCACAAAAACCGGCAATCAGACACTTAACGTTATTTGTTAAACATACATTCGCTTGTAAAGAATGTTAAGTAACTATAACAGCATATGTCACTATATGCATGTAGGACTTAACACTGTTTACCGCCATCTATTGAAAATCAAGCATTCGAAGACTTAACACTGTTTACCATAAAGAAATATAATGTACTCTGTGTCCTTTGGTACCAATAACTCATTTTGTGAACAAATGTGATACAGTTTACCTCTGAGAGACTGAAGTCTCACAAAAAAATTCAACCCTACATTTCACCCTCTTAGTAGTGGATACCTACACTTCACATAGAAAACACCCAAATTTCATGTCCCTAGGACCAGCGGTTTAGGCTGTGCGTTGATACATCCGTCATTCAATGAGCCAGTCAAGACTTTGAATTCTATATGTGCAAATATATATATATATATATATATATATATATATATATATATATATATATATATATATATATATACACATGTATATGTGTTTCAGCATTGAACATTATCATAATTCATATTATGAAAATCATTAATAACGTGTTCAGCTAAAGCACAAGAAGGTATTCTCCTTTGCATCACTTCCATGAAACTATTCTTCGATAAATTTCTTGAAGTTTGCCCTATCTAACACCAATTGTTACAAGGGTGAATAAACTACATTAGATTTTTCTAAAACAGATAAAGGTGATTTAGTTTTAGTATAAAGGACAAAACAGTTTTGATGTTTTTTATTAACTTTAACATTTTATATATTTTAGAGACTTTAATAATGTTTGATGTTAGGTTAGCAATAAAGGTAACGATGAATATGAAAGTGAATTGAGGTGTTCATTATATAAATTCAAAATGGCCAAACAGTTATCAACACTATTTTCAGGAACAGAAAGTATTAAGTCATTCACATATCGTTTAATAAAAGGAATATGAAAAGGTATTTGATGTTGACTATAGTAAATTAAATCATCAATACATAATTACATACAATTGGTGAAATTGAAGTTCCCATTAGTGCCAAAACTTGTTTATAATAACAATAATATCCAAAAGAAAAATGTTTGAGTCGAAAATAAAATTTAGAGTGTATTTAAAAGTGTTAAATTGAAATTACAAGATTTCTAATATTTGTCCAAAGTTTGTCAACACTGGTTAGAATTACATGTAAAGGTAAATTTGTAAAAGTGATTACATCAAAACTAACAAGTATATAACTTTGTGGAAGTTGAAAATTATTAATAAAGGTGCTGAAACAAAAGAATCTTTAATGTAAATTAACAGTGTGCTTTGCAATCTGTTTTGTTGCCTGTCGTATGATACCTTCAATCAGTTGGCAATGCAATTGCATTGTCAAATTTATAGTAAATGACAATTATTGAGATCAGTTCGAGTTTTAATAAATAATTTAAAATGCTACGATTGCCATTTAGTAAGGAAGATTTTTGAACTTGTTTCGAACAACAACTTTGCTTGAAAATTGCAAAACACATGGGTCTTTTAGATATACGCTCCAAAAAAGCCAATGATCGAAGACGATGATCTCAACATTACCGTTTTGGGATACTTTACTGCATATCCTAATGTTTCAGGGAGAGGCTGCTGTAAGTTTAGGAGTATGATTTAAAACAATACATCGTATCTTAGCAAGGCATACATGGCACCCATTTTCATACACGTTGGTGCAACATTTAGCAGCTGATTCTGAACGACGCATTCAATAAAAAAACGGAGTTTTAACATTTTACCATTATTGGTCTGACGAAAATCCACATGTCATACGGGAAAGAAACTTTCAAGAGTCTTGGAGTTTTAATGTGTTTTGTGCGATAAAAACAACAGAGTCTTTTGTCTTCAGTTTTAGGATAATAATTTAAATAGTGAGGTATATGAATATTTTACAAGATCTGGTAATTCCGCTACTGAAGAACTACTTGCGAGGAGCAATAAATGCATACTACCAGCAAGATTGTGCCCCACCACACAATTCTGGTGAAGTTGGAAGGTTATTGGAAGAGCAGTTCCATGGAAAATGGATTGCTAATAACGGTCCTTACCGCTGGCCCCCCGATCTCCCGATCTAAGCCCCCTTGACAACTACATTTGGGGAACTATTAAAAACATGATTTACAGTGAGCCGTTAACGGCAAAGGAAAATTCCGTAGAAAGAGTTCAAGTTGCGTTCGGTAGTTTGAACGCGGACGATATTAGAAGAGGCACTGTATCCAATACTTTACATCGTGTTCAAATGTGTTTAGACCAAAACGGATCTGTCTTTGAACATTTATTATAAAAAAAGAATGAGTTGTTTATTGTAATTAATATTGTTCTTCTGGTTACTAGTGTTTAGTTTATAAAAACATGCCTTATTAGTAGATGCACTCCTTTTCTGGGGAGTATGTCTAAAGGATTCATGTCTTTAGCTTCTTTCGAGCAAAGATCTAACAGTTCGAGAATTAGACGAGGCCGATGAAAATGTATCTGAATAAAGGTTCTAGTCGTTCTTTGAATAATTCTTTCATATTCGCGGTGTACCAACAAAAATTCAAATAATCTTCGTTATTCAATCCTAGAAGAACTTAAATAACTGTCATTTCCTAAATTTGGTAATTCTAACTGATTGAAGGTATCATGACAGGCAGAAAAATAGATTGCAAAGCACACTATTAATTTACGGGTATTTACTACATCATCTCCAAGAAAAGCTGAAAAAGCAGATAACACAAAAATCATTCAGTGTAGGAGTTGGAACATGACATATCAGCAGATAGGTATTTAAATTCTGCATCGAATGAGAATATAAAAACCAGTTGCAATTAAAAAAATGACCCTTTGAAATTTTTAATTTTCTTAACTACCGTTGCTCCGGACCTGCTCTAGAAATAAATTTCAATAATATCTAATACTGAAAACATAGTCCAATATCATGTCTAACCGTAGTACAGGTTTCGCCTATCTGCCTTTTATGTTTCATGAAATATTAATTTTTCAGTAGATTCAAATTTTCGTTGCTAACGCCTGAAATTATTTTTTCCAAACCTGGTAGTAGAAGACGTAAAATTTTATGCGGAGACCGAAAATAAAATAAAATTGGGGCATTATATTTAAAATAACAAAGTTGGTATCGACTTCCGGTATAACTAACCGGAAGTGGCACCATGAAAATATTTTCAATAAGTAGACCATGTTCATTTATATAAGGTTACAAGTTTTCTGCTGAATCAGTTTTTCCGTGCTCATTATTCGTGTAACATGCTATCGTCGAGACACACCTTGTATAGGTATGGAAAAACATTATAAGCTAGAAAGAAACCCAATAAGCATTATATACGTGTGAGAGAGACAGAACTTTACCGATGTTCCCACATGTACATATTTGCATATAGGCACAAAATATGAACTACTTAAGTCTCAATCTAGCTTCAACATTTCTAACGAAACCAAAGTAATTAAGATGGTGTTGAAAAGTCGCGTGTTCTTTGAAACTATTAAGTAAATACTTTACGTTTAAACATTAAATGATAATACCTCAAACATCGAAGTATATTGTAATTGCGAATTTATGACATAGTTCGATTACTTCTCGTAAAAAGAACCAAGAAGAAACTTACGAGAGCTACAAACAAGAAGATTAACATTTACATTGCTAGAATAACTTAAGTGTAAGGTTTAACTTTAGCATTATAATTCTTATTGAAAAACCAACTATTTTTAAAAATGAACAGAATACACTTTTTTTCAAAACTATAAGATGGAATTGGCCTGTTTTCAAAGGAAAAAGCAAACCTGCCCATTATTTCTTGTACAGTGCTTCCTGAATAATACCACTTAATAATCTGTATTTTTCTTCAGAGTCGGACTTGAAAAACACTGTTTTCAATTCTCGTTGACAGTAGCAATTAAATGTGTCATTGATACTAGCCTACTCAAAAGACGCATGTACGGCAGCAACAGTAGAAGTGAGACAACTCACCTTTCACTTTTGTGACGTCATTTGACCTAATTTTCCAGGGCCTTCTACGTGAGAGACCGTATTTTCCACCTATGCTTTCTTTTCGGTGGCCTTTTCAACCCCTTGATTTTCACCCCTATGGTTTCTTTTCAGGCTTTTTCAACCCCTTGATGGAAATTTCATCCATAATTATGGTCTTTTGACAGCAATTTTGTCGGCCTTATTTTATGGTTTCTTTTCGGAGGCATTTTAAATCCTTGATGGAATTTCCACCCTAATTAGAGCCCTTTTGGTTGTGTTAAGAACTTTTTGTCGGTTCACACTTATGGCTTCTTTTCGGAATCATTTTAACCCCTTGATGAAATTTTTACCCTAATTACCGCCTCTTTGAGGAGACAGATATAGGAAGTTGTGTTAGGTCTGCGCTCCGGCCCCTTTGCTTAAAACAGTATTACAATAAGGGATCCTAATGTTAACGTGTAAGACAAGTGTAAGAAGTACCATGTAGGCCTTCGATCTTGTGTTAGGGTCTGCGCCCTGGCGTGCCCTTATCAGAAATTTTAAATAAGGGACCTAATGTCAACTTGTAAGACACGTGTAGATCTTCAAAACTTGTTCTCGACCCGTCGCCCTATCGCAGCCCCTGGTTGGTAATGGTATGGGGCCCTAATCTTATATAAAGTGCACCTGACTCTTGGGCCTTGGCTCTATCGTGTCCCCATGGTGCAATTGTATGTGGGTTCTAACTTAATCTTACAGTTGTAGGCCTTCCCGCCATAAAAAGTGTATTCTAATAAGGTGGCCTTAGACTTGTAAGACAGGACTTGTATCAGGTCTGCGCCCTGGCCCCTTTGAGTTGAAATTATTTTAGCGCTATCTAGTGGCGTATAGACTAATGAACATTTTCTATAATAGAAGTTGATCATACACCTCTCTCTTGCTCTATCTCGTTTATCCGTTTCTCTCTCCTCTCTCTCTTTCGGCTCTTCCCACACAAACAAATCAATTAATTAATTAATTAATCAATCAATCTCAAACAAATCATGCTCGATCAATCAATCAGATCAATCTCAATCAATCAACCGAAATCATGTCTTACAGTTTGCGGAAAACAGATTACAGTTCAAAACTGAATACATTAAAGTCTAAATTAAATATGACGTGAAATAATAAATAATTTCTACCCTAATGCAATGCTGCTTTTATATAGGCAGATTCTCTCTTTCTAAACAGGTATCACCTATACATTCGGAAAATTATGTCTGATTTATTTGCATATTCAATTACATACACACAAAATTGTTTCATAGAAACGTGTTCATTAACAGTTATAAAACCTCATTATAAGCTGGAAAGTAATAATTACTTATATATAACAGAGTTAAATTAAATTAACATGTTTTAAGAATATCAAATTGATATAATGGAAATAAAAGGCAAAAGGTTTTAATGGTTTTATTATTATACGCGAATTAACAATAACTACAAGTTTAAAATCACGAATATCACCTATTTGTAGACCTGATTTTATGACGTCGTCCAATAAGAGTAATAATACATTTTAAAATCTTTATCGACATTTTTGTTAGCAATATCAAGTAAAAACATATATTAAAAATAATACGCATACCTTCAGAAGTGTTTTTCTTTCAGCTGTTCTAATAATAACCATATGTTGAACTGAAATATTTTTATACAACGTATCCACATGTAGTCCCACTAAACACGTTTTATGAATGGTTGAATATAAACTGGCTATTGCTTCCGATCATTAACTAATTTAGAAAGTAATACACAAAACCTGATTACTACTACTCGTATTTAGCATTTATATCGTACTTATAAATTTACATTCAAAATATTTACAAATATTTTAAAAATTTTACTACTGCAAAATTACTATAAATAATTTGAACCTTGAGATTACATAAACTATTGTTATGGAATG
>JARFJB010000767.1:0-66939 GCA_036346205.1 Vesta saturnalis | reverse complement strand
CAATCTCTAACTGATAGCGGATAAAATGAAGTATATATATCCATATTTACAGTTTGCTAGAACAAATTTTTGTATGTTTTTTTTTGATACCTAAAAAAAGGGCCCCATATTAGGCGACTTTCCTTTAATTTTCTGGTACTTCTGCCTCTATTCGAATAGTTTTTATAAATGAAATAGGCTTTCCTGTTGCGGCTGCAGTCAATTCTGTAGACTTTTCTATAGGAAGACTCCAACAACCAGTTCTTTTTCGTTTATCGAAAAATTCGATGTCATTCCGAATGATATTACGTGCCTCGGAGTGAATGACCTTTCCACGCCAACTCATGTTTTAGTACACCTAAAACAACACAAGAGACAATTAGACCCCTTAAATTGTCATAAAATAAACAACATACGCTTGTAAACTTATTTAATTACGTAAATGCGAATAAATCATGTGACAATGACAACATATTTACTTACCAATATTTATGTATTAATAGAAGACAAGCATCTTTAAAAAGACAATTTAACAGGCAAGAGATGAAACTTGAAGCAAAATGAAATACTAACAGACAAATTAAGGACAACTAAAAAGTGAGAACTAACAAACGAATTTTTTAAAATATGCATTTTACAGAGAGCATACACTAAGTAAATCACAACCGCTGATTGGTTGTTGGCGTTTGTTATTGAAAGTAGTTGACATACTTTCCGGGTCGCTTCTAAGCTTGGTTTTTAATAAATGAATTGTGATGCATTTTACTTGATGAAAATACATATTAACACTAAAAATGAAACGAAATAGTTTCTAATACAGTAAACCCTCGATTATCCGCGGGCGGTTTATCCGCGGCGTCCGCGGTAAAAAAATTTACATTCAAAAAAAGAAAAACTACATTAAAATAAATAAAGTTTCAAAACTTTGAACTAGATTGAAAATACGGCATTAATGAGATGTCACACGTTTTCTAAATATATATTGTAACAGAATATTACAAGAGTAAACTGCAATATGTACTGTATAATAGGGCTACGTATTTTGCTTCAGACATCTAAAATGCGACAGGCAGTGCCGTGAGGTTATTTATAGAGCACGTACCAGTTAGGGTACATACGTTCTTTTATTGTAATACTAACAGATTTAATACCCTTTTGTGTTGTTTTTTAGTACCTTCAGTCATTTTTTTGCCACTGTCGTCTATTTTGCGTCTACTACGGCGATTTTTCGGATTATCCGCAAAATTCGATTATCCGCGGTATCCGCGCCGGTCAACCCCACGTATAATCAGGAGCTTACTGTATCTACAAACCTGTTCAATAAATTAGGTTATGGAAATCAGAAACCCTTTTGTTTCACTTTGAGTGATAATTTTTTAAACACCTATGCAAACCCCTTTTTAACACTTTCTTGAATAAAATAGGCAAGAGTGTAAAACCTAAATCTTATTTAACTCATTCATTTAATCGATTTTGTATTAAAGGGGTTTATAAAGAAAAGTACCACATAGAAAATAGCATATAAGTTATATGGTATGAATTATTTTCGCTAAATTACACATTGTACCATATACATGCCCACATCATATATTTATTTGAATTTGAAGTACGCGAGTTTTAACATTCTGAAGATATCGTAGATACCAAAACACATACAGATGCGGCGCACACACACACACACACAACATGCACACACACACACACACACACACACACACACACACACACACACACACACACACAACACAGCCACACACGCGCTTGCAGGAAAAACGCACATACCCACACACACACACACACACACAGTGAGCAAACAAACAAACACATAAAACGCTCACACGCATTCACATACACACAGACAAAAGCACATACACCGACAAAGACAAAGATTCAGGCACAAACAAAGACACATACAAACAGAGGCACAGACGCAGACGCAGAGCAGATGCAAACGCAGACAGTAATACACACACAGACACAGGCACAGGCACAGTCACAGACACAGACACAGACACAGACACAGACACCGACACAGACACAGACACAGACACAGACACAGACACAGACACAGACACAGACACAGACACAGACACAGACACAGACACAGACACAGACACAGACACAGACACAGACGCAGTCACAGACACAGACACAGACAGACACAGACACAGACAAAGACACAGACACAGACGCAGACACAGCCACAGACACAGACAGACACAGACACAGACACAGACACAGACAAAGTCACAGACACAGACACAGACACAGACACAGACACCGACACAGACACAGACACAGACAGACACAGACACAGACACAGACACAGACACAGACACAGACACAGACACAGACACAGACACAGACACAGACACAGACACAGACACAGACACAGACACAGACACAGACACAGACACAGACACAGACACAGACACAGACACAGACACAGAGACAGACGCAGTCACAGACACAGACACAGACAAACACAGACACAGACACAGACACAGACACAGACACAGACACAGACACAGACAGAGACACAGCCACAGACACAGACAGACACAGACAGACACAGACACAGACACAGACACAGACAAAGACACAGACACAGACACAGACACAGACACAGACACAGACACAGACACAGACACAGACACGGGCACAGACACAGACACAGACACAGACACAGACACAGACACAGACACAGACACAGACACAGACACAGACACAGACACAGACACAGACACAGACACAGAGACAGACACAGACACAGACACAGACACAGATACAGATACAGACACAGACACAGACACAGACACAGACACAGACACAGGCAGAGGGGTAGGCACAGACACAGACACAAACACAGACACAGACACAGACACAGACATCAGACACAGACACAGACACAGACACAGACACAGACACAGACACAGACAGACACAGACACAGACACAGACACAGACACAGACACAGACACAGACACAGACACAGACACAGAACAGACACAGACACAGACACAGACACAGACACAGACACAGACACAGACACAGACACAGACACAGACACAGACACAGACACAGACACAGACACAGACACAGACACAGACACAGGCACAGACACAGACACAGCCACAGACACAAACACAGACAGACACAGACACAGACACAGACACAGACACAGACACAGACACAGACACAGACACAGACACAGACACAGACACAGACACAGACACAGACACAGACACAGACACAGACACAGACACAGACACAGACACAGACACAGACACAGACAAAGACACAGACACAGACACAGACACAGACACAGACACAGACACAGACACAGACACAGACAAAGACACACACACAGACACAGATACAGACACAGACACAGACACAGACACAGACACAGACACAGGCACAGACACAGACACAGACACAGGCACAGGTATAGGCACAGGCACAGGTACAGGCACAGACACAGACACAGACACAGGTACAGGCACAGACACAGACACACACACACAGACACAGACACAGACACAGACAGATACACAGACACAGACACAGACACAGACACAGATACAGACACAGACACAGACAGATACACAGACACAGACACAGACACAGACACAGACACAGATACAGACACAGACACAGACACAGACACAGACACAGACACAGACACAGACACAGACACAGACACAGACACAGACACAGACACAGACACAGACACAGACACAGACACACACACACACACACACACACACACACACACACCACACACACACACACACGTACACACACACACACACACACACACATACACATGCAACAACACACACACACACACACACACACACACACACACACACACACACACACACACACACACACACACACACACACACACACACACACACACACACACACACACACACACACACACACACATACACACCAACAAGCACACACCCATAACACACTCACAGACACTCACCTACACACGCGTGCATAAGCGCACACGCGCCACACACACACACACACACACACACAAGCACAGCCACACACGCGCTTGCAGGAAAAAACGCACATACCCACACACACACGCGCGTGCGGGCAAACAAACAAACACATAAAACGCTCACACGCATTCACATACACACAGACAAAAGCATATACACCGACAAAGACAAAGATTCAGGCACAAACACAGACACATACAAACAGAGGCACAGACGCAGACGCAGAGCAGATGCAAACGCAGACAGTAATACACACACAGACACAGGCACAGGCACAGTCACAGACACAGACACAGACACAGACACAGACACCGACACAGACACAGACACAGACACAGACACAGACACCGACACAGACACAGACACAGACACAGACACAGACACAGACACAGACACAGACACAGACACAGACACAGAGACAGACGCAGTCACAGACACAGACAGACACAGACACAGACACAGACACAGACACAGACGCAGACACAGCCACAGACACAGACAGACACAGACACAGACACAGACAAAGTCAACAGACACAGACACAGACACAGACACAGACACAGACACAGACACAGACACGGGCACAGACACAGACACAGACACAGACACAGACACAGACACAGACACAGACACAGACACAGACACAGACACAGACACAGACACAGACACAGACACAGACACAGACACAGACACAGACACAGACACAGACACAGACACAGACACAGACACAGACACAGGCAGAGGGGTAGGCACAGACACAGACACAGACACAGACACAGACACAGACACAGACACAGACACAGAGACAGACACAGGCACAGACACAGACACAGACACAGACACAGACACAGACGCAGACACAGACACAGACACAGACACAGACACAGACACAGACACAGACACAGACACAGACACAGACACACACAGACACACACAGACACAGACACAGACACAGACACAGACACAGACACAGACACAGACACAGACACAGACACAGACACAGACACAGACACAGACACAGACACAGACACAGACACAGACACAAGCACAGACACAGAGGCAGACACAGACACAGGCACAGACACAGACACAGACACAGATACAAACACAGACACAGGCACAGACACAGACACAGACACAGGCACAGGTACAGGCACAGGCGTAGGCACAGGCGTAGGCACAGACACAGACACAGACACAGACACAGACACAGACACAGACACAGACACAGGCACTGACACAGACACAGGCACAGGCACAGGCACAGGCGCAGACACAAGCACAGGCGCAGGATAGGCATTTAAAGACGTACACAAGCATTAAATACACACACACACACACACACACACACACACACACACACACACACACACACACACACACACACACACACACACACACACACAACACACACACACACACACACACAACATACAACAACACAACACACACACACACCCACACACACACACACACACACACACACACACACACACACACACACACACACACACACACAACACACACACACACACACACACACACACACACACACACACACACACACACACACATACACCAACAAGCACACACCCATAACACACTCACAGACACTACACACCGGCATAAGCGCACACGCGCCACACACGCACACCCACATGCACACGCGCACAGACGCACACACGCTCACACGCATACACGCACATAAGCACACCGCACACACGCACACACGCACACACGCCCACACTCCCACACAAACACACGCACACAGGCACTCCCAACACGTACACACGTCTACACGAACACACGCACACACGCACACGCACACGCGAACACACGCACACACGCACACACGCATACACGCACACGCACTCACGCACACTCCACACGCACACACGCACACCGGACACACAAACACGCACACACGCACACACGCACACACGCACACACGCAGACACGCACACAGGAACACACGCACACACGCACATACTCCACACACGCACACACGCATACACGCACGCACACACTTACTCACTCACATTCACACGCCCACCTTACACTTACACTCACACTCGTCGGCCTTGATGATGGCAAAATTTAAAAAAGCGTTCGATCTAGTAGATTATAACATATTGCTTAATAAGATGCAACGGTTATGAATAAGAGGCAAATGTCATAATTTTATTAAATCATATTTACGCAATCGAAAGCAAGTTTGTTCACTACGGCGGTAGTAATTCTACCTACCTGAATGTACCACAAGGTAGTATATTAGGCCCTCTGTCATTTATTCTATACATTAACGATATGTCTTATTAGTACATCTAAGCTAAACACTGTTTACTTGCTGATGACTTAACAATTTTAATTACGTCAGATAATGTCGCCGATATGAGGTATAATCTAGAGAACTCATTTTTGTCTTTAAACAACTACATTAATGTAAATCGTTTAATAGTATTTCTGCAAAAAAACATGCTTTATACAGTTTTGTAGTAAAGAAAGCAAGTTTGACTGTAGCCATTTGTTAAAATTCAGTCATAAATCTATTCATCAGGTTACCTCAGTTAAATTATTAGGTTGTAGAATAGAGTATAGCCCAAATTAACCAAAATTTTGGTGGTGGGCAACATTGCGTCAAAATGTCTTTGCTTAAACATTTGGAGTATATAGCAAACACTGATATAGCAAAAACGTTTTATCATACTAATCTTAAATCATACCATACGCTATTATTTTTGGGGCAACTCGATTAAAAGTAAAAGAGTTTTTGTCCTGCAAAAGTTGGCAATTCGTTGTCTACTGAAGGTAGGGTATAGATGCCCTTGTAAGGTTTATTTTATATAAGAAAGAATATTAACTGTGGTTTGTATTTATATTTTAGAACTAGTAATATTTGTAAAAAATAGCACTACAGCTATCAAAATAGTCATCATAGTTACAATACTAGGTTTGGAACAAACATTTCATATGAAATACATTATTTAGAATTGTACAAATCTAATACTTTCTGTCTTAGTTCTGTTTTATATAATAAACTAACTACCTTTAGACGATAAATTTACTGTACAAATTACTTGTTAAAGAATAAAAATTTTCTAATTAGTAACGCATTCTATTCTGTTCAACATCTCTGCAGACCAACTGGATCAATAAAGAACTATTATTATTTTTTTTGATATTGTTATAGCACGTCGACTGCTGTGGTCTTTGGTGCTGTTGTGTTTTATATTTTGTCGTAGATATTAATTACTTTTAAAACCGTAGTATATTTTGTGTACGTTCAGTGTCTGTGAAAACTGTTTCCAGTGTGTTAGTTATAGAGTACAGGTTTCGTTGTAGAGCGTAAATTGGACATAAGCAGATTATGTGTTCGATGCTTAGAGGTGTTGAGCATTTTCACAACTTGGTGGATGTGTATTCAATAGAATGTGTTTGTGTGTTATACTTGTATGTCCAATTCTAGTACGGTGAATTATGCTACTTTCCTTTCTAGTGAAGCCTGGGTTTAGTTCCCATTTATTAACTGTAGGCTTTATGTTTCGTAGTTGATGTACCGATCTGTTCCAGTTCTCTTGCCATATTATTTTTAGTTTATGTTTGATATATTTGGCAACATTAGTATTAAGCGCAATTTCAGTTTTTGTTGCCATCCCAATTTCAGCTTCTTCTGCTGCACCACGAGCAGCTATATCTACTCTTTCATTGCCCCTAATGCCCAAATGGCTAGGCACCCATAGAAATACCACTGTTCGTCCTAGATTTTGAAGATGTGTGATTGTAGATAAAATCATCTGAATTAGAGGGTTTTTTGTGTATGCATTTTGGAGACCCACAAGAGCACTGTAAGAGTAGGTTATTATTACAAATTTGGCCCAGCCAGTTGCTACTTCAGAGTAGCGAAGGGCTTGCCAAATCGCATATAATTCTGCACTGTATACTGTTACATATGCTGGCATAGGCCAGCTGTACTCTGAGTTGTTCACGGAGAAGGCAGATCCCACACCCTGATTATGTTTTGAACCATCAGTGTACAAAATAAGATGATCACTAAGATTAGCAAGCAATGCATTCAGTTCTGTATGAAAGCAGGTTGATGAGGTATTTGATTTTTATATTTTGACAACTGTGTGTAGCATATAATTTGCGGTACAAGCCATGGCGGATTTCCAGTGGTCTTAGAGGTAACATGTATGGAAGTGTTTCATGAATACTTTCCAAACCTTTACTTACATTATACCACAGTGGTTTGTGTAATCTTTGACCCGTTTGGTATATGTCATCATTATGAAACAGGATCTTATAATTTAAGTGATGTGGTTGGGCATTTATTTTACAGGCATATGTTAAAAGTCTGTATAAACGATGTAGATCTAATGGAGTAATACCAGATTCACAGCATAAACTGTCCGCAGGGCTTGTGTAAAATGCACCTAGCGCATACCTCATCGCTGCATTTTGTATTGACTCTAATG
The DNA here is from genome assembly GCA_036346205.1 of Vesta saturnalis. Lineage (NCBI taxonomy): Eukaryota > Metazoa > Arthropoda > Insecta > Coleoptera > Lampyridae > Vesta > Vesta saturnalis. The sequence continues at coordinate 58,461 of JARFJB010000767.1, read as the reverse complement.
ATTTTAGGGTGCTTTTTGATTCTGACGAATAAGCTTCACATCCATAATCAATTTTTGACTGCACCAGAGATTTGTAAATTCCTAAAATGATTTCCGAATCTGCTCCCCACCGAGTGCTAGCTAACACCGTAATGATGTTTAGTGAAGCTTTACACCGTACAATTAATTCGTCAATGTGACTTTTCCAGGTCAGAGTGGTACTTAGTTTTAGCCCCAGAAATATACCGTGATCCTTACATTTAACGTATCTATTATTCAATGTAAGGAGAGGACCATAATGTGGCTTTCTCAATTTACAAACATGCATGCAGTAGGTCTTCTGATGATAGATTAAATCCTATTTTATTCGAATTGGTTGATATAGAGTCAAGAGCCTGCTGCATTTTTGTATTTACATTTCCGATGGTAGGTGCAGTGCAAAGTAATACCAAGTCATCAACATACAGGTAAATGTGTATACCACATGGTAGGGAAGATATTAGAGCGTTAATTGCTATTGCGAATAATGCTACGCTTAATGTTGAGCCTTGAGGTATGCCATTTTCTAGGATTTTAGGAGTTGAGAGATGACTACCTACCCGAACTCTGAAAGATCGTCCCTCAAGAAATGAAGTTATGAATTTAGGTAGGTTTCCCTTAAGTCCCCATCCATACAGCTGTTGTAATACTCCATACCTCCAAGTCATGTCAAAAGCCTTTTCAACGTCAAGGAAAACCGCAACAGCATGGTGCCTGCGTGAAAAGGCTTCGAGAACGACATGCTGTAGATGTACAAGATGGTGTACAGTTGCCCTGAATTTTCGGTATCCTGCTTGGAAATTTGACAATAGTCCTCGTCTTTCTAGAATCCACATTAGTCTAGCGCTGCGTTCTAGAACTTTTGAGATACAGGAAGTCAGACTGATCGGTCTATAACTTGCAGCTAGGTATGGATTTTTACCATTTTTCAGTATGGGAACAATTATTGCTTCTTTCCAGCAGGTAGGATACCTGCCTTCTGACCATGTTGTATTGAAGGCATCGAGAAGAAGCATTTTATATTCATTGGTAAGATTACGCAGAATTTCATACTTTATCAGATCTCCACCGGGAGAGGAAGCTTTGTTTCCCCTAAGAGCATTTTTCAGTTCACCTATTGTGAACGGTACGTTATATTCCCCGCTGTTTGAGTCTTTAAAATCTAATTTATATTCTTTTTCAGCTTTTGTTCTTTGGAAGGATTGACTGTAGTTTGCAGAGCTACTGGCTCGTTCAAACTGACCCGCTAATAGTTCAACTACTTCGTCAGGGTTGTATGTCACGGAGTTTCTGTTTTCTAATTGTATAGAGCTTGTTGTATGTTTGCCCGATATCGCTTTTATTTTATTCCACACAATTGAGTTGTTTGTGTCACGCGTTATAGTGGATACAAAATTATTCCAGGGATTTCGTTTGCTTTGGAGAATTATTTGTCGAGCAGACGCTCTCGCCTTTTTGAATATTATTAGGTTTTCATTCGTAGAATTTCTTCGGAAAACATTTAGTGCTCGTTTTTTAATTGCTATAGCTTCGCTCACTTTTTTGTTCCACCATGGTACCCTACGTTTAACATATTTTCCTCCAGATTTTGGGATGGAAGTATTGACTGCGCTTATTATACCATTCGTAACATTACATATCTTCCTCGAAGCAGTGTGTTGCTCATCAGGTGCAATAAGGTGCTCTTGGAAGATATCCCACCGAGCCTCGGATATTTTCCTTCGAGTTGGACATACTATAGGTATGCTGCGCTGTTTGGTTTCAATTATTATGGGAAAGTGGTCGCTATAGTGAAGACCCTGTGACACTTTCCATGAGAATGATGTGGCAATCCGGGAAGATACCATGGTGATATCTACAGCAGAAAAGGCACTAGATCTGGCACAGAGGTGAGTATTCTCGCCAGTGTTTAATAAAAACAGATTCTTTGCGTCAATTATATTTTCCATTGCTTCTCCATTGCTGTCAGTGCGGACTGATCCCCATAAACGACTGTGAGCATTAAAGTCACCCAACAGCATGTATGGATCAGGTAGCTGAGATATAACGTTGAGGATGTCGTTTTGCTGCCAATCATTATTTGGTAGGTATATATTACAGACAACCAGTTTTATAGGTGCACTAATCTGCTCTGCAACAGCTTGTAGATGGGTCCTAAGTGGTACAGTATCACATTGAACGTCGTTTCTAGTAAGTAGCGCAACTCCGCCTTTAGCCCTTATATTGGGAGGAACATCTTTCCTAATGAGCTTATACCTACGCAAAGAGTATGGTTGGTCTGGTTTTAGATAGGTTTCTTGGAGGCAAACAAATAAGGGGTTGTATTCGTTAATTATGAGCTTAAGCTCGCAGTAATGATGAATAATTCCATTACAATTCCATTGAATTATTGTAGCCATAATTGAAGTGTAGAATAGTAAGTAATAAGTAATTCAAGGTAACAATTAACGAATAAATAAATTAGTACAGATATAAATAAATAAAGACAAATACAGAGGACGGTTAACAATAAAATATCACAGATCAGATATGGTATCACAGATTTGTGGACAGAACACAGATAAATATAAATAAAAATAAAGAAATATATATATATATATATATATATATATATATATATATATATATATATATATATATATATATAGTATCACAGGTAGATTTATCACAGTTTGTTTAATAGTAAGCTTCGTCGTTTTCTACGCCTGGGGCATTTGAGGGTGGCTTCCTCAGTTTGCCTTTTGGCGAACCGACTTTACCTTTTTTCTGAGATGCATTTGATTCTGTTGACATACTGTCTTCTTTAGAAACAGATTCTTGCTTCTCAGTGTTACGTTTTCGTTTTTCTTTATTTTGGTTAGCCGATCGTGTTAAATAAGACGTTGTTGGCGCTACAAATGAAATAGACTGACTTTCCTCGGGCGTTTTTTGTATCAGGGGAGTGATGGCTCGAATTAAAAGAGGCAAAAGCTCTTTGGCTAAGGCTGGTACATCGACCTTAGATGATACGCCAGCACTTGACGTTGCAGCCTTGGCATAAGTAACTCCCGTGACAGGGACTGGTGATACAATTTTCTTTTGCTTCTAGGTAACTGATATTTTATTTTACCCGAGCTTCCTGGATGGCACATTCCTGCTTATATACGGGACAATTTGAGGCTCGAGCAGAGTGAGCCCCCCCACAGTTGATACATGTGATAGGTTGTTCGCATGGAACACCAATGTGCAATGGTTTGCCACATACGCATAAGTGCTCTTGCGATGCACACCTCAAAGACGTGTGTCCAAACTTGTTGCACCGAAAACATCTCATCGGTGCTGGTACGTATAAACGAACATTCAGACAATAAAAGGCTACCCTAATTGTTCTTGGTAGTATTGGGGTGTTAAAAGTTATTATGTGATGTGGAGTATCTACAAGTTCCCCATTTCTCTTAGATTTGATTCGTCTAACCTCGATAGCTTGTTGTCCGCTTAATTCCTGACATATGTCTTCGACTGAACAATTTAATAAGTCTCGACAGAAAATCACACCTCTAGACACATTCATGGTTTTATGTGCAATAACTTCAATTTCAAAGTCGCCTAGCCTTAATGTATCCAAAACCCTTCTAGCCTGCTTATTTGTGGTAGTTTCTACTAATATACCGTCTCTAATTTTCTTTATCATTTTTAATGCTCCAAATAAACCGTACAAAGCTTTATGGATATAAAATGAGCTAACTCTGTCAAAATTAAGCCCATCCTTTCTCTTAAGGACCAAGAACCGGGGCAAAACCTCCGTCACTGGGCTCCTATTTTCGGTTGGTTTTAAAGGTAGACCTTCCTGCACCTCCATGTTTAAAGAGCTGGCACTCTTGTGTTTAGTTTTAGATTGACTCAACATCCCACGAGAAGGGACCAAAAGAAATTCCGTAAGTCAGTGGGCCCTTAACCCACGGGGGGGCTTATTACTGTGAAGAGACCCCTGTTTCCCCACAGGCGTTTCAACGCTAGCGACCAGGCTTCCCCCTGGCCACGCTCAGGCTTCCCCTCGCGCAATCCCTTCAGCACCTAAAACTGCCAAACGACCTTGGGATTAGGGGATTTTTTATAGAGGTTGCCTTCCTCGCAGTCCAGGCAGTGAAGCCAAGACCACCGAGCGCTACCTGTACGACGTTCCCTAGCCAAGCCCTGCTAGAGTCTCTAAAGTACAGTTCGCGGTTGCGGTATTAGTAAACGGCTAGCGCTCAGCCGTCCCCAGCCAGAACATCCCGGGCTTGCCACACCCGTATACGCTTTTGACGGCGTATGTCCTGGGAAGAGTAAGAAAAGAAGGTCTCTCAGCTTTCGCTGGGAGCCTGAAGAGAACAAGGTTAGAACGAGGGTACTCTGACAGAAAAGAGTTAAAGTAAGGGAAGCCACTCAAGACTAGTACAAGAAAAGTGTACTTCCAGCTACGGGGACGCAGGGTTGCCATCTCTGTTTCGTTAGATACGAGACCCACGTGGACTGGTCCGCGACACCGTATTCTCAAGAGATAAAATGATATGCAATAAGTGTAAAGAAGTAATTTTGTGTGAAGAGGTTAAATGCTTGGCATGCGATAAAGACTATCACTATCGCTGCTCAGTATCGGAGAGAACATATCGTGCGAAATCAAGAACCGCAAACAATCTTGAAGTGTTATCTTTGTCGGGATACTAAGTCAAATAACAGAGAAGCAGCTACTGGTACATCAGAAACATATGGAATTTGTGAGATAAATGAATCCGATTCGGAAGATAATTTAAGTTTAAAAGAATCTTAGCTGAAATAAAATCTCTATTCATTTGATGTCGCAGAAAATTGATAAACTTACTTCAACTGTAGATGAAATTTCAAGAAAATAAGGAACTAAAGCAGATTATTCAACATAAGGACATCGAAATTGATGCCTTATCTACCCGCATTAATAAATTAGAACAGCATAAGAAACGCATGTTGAAATTCACGGAATACAGCGTGATGCGGAAAATCCACGGATGATAAGCTGAAATCTGTACTGGAAAAATTGGGTGTGAACTTGAATATAAGTTTGTAAACGAGGTTACTTTAAAAAACACAAATCTCCTGGTACTGAAGGTAAAAAATGAGAAGGATAAGTTTGATGTGTTAAATAAAGAGCGTGCTTGGTCCAGAAGTTTATCAGAAGGTCAAAAGGGTGGGAGATTGTACTTTAATGAATCTCTCACAGTGCATAACAGAATTTTATTTCGCGAGGCGCGAAAGAAAGCATATGAACTTAAGTATAAATTCGCTTGGGTAAAAAACGGACGAATTCTGATTAAAAAAGACAGAAATAATAAACCAATCAGTGTTAATTGTTTAAGCGACTTACAGAATCTGAAATTATAAACATTTAAGTTTTTTTTTTTGTTAATTTTCTAGTTATTACTGTGTTATAATAGATAGTTATGCATTAAGGGCATAATCAGAAGATTATGCCTCGAGGGAATATTAAAAGCCCGACGCGAAGCGGAGGGCTTTTAATATTCCTTCGAGCCATAATCTTCTGATTATGCCCTTAATACATAAATATCTATTATTTTATTTTGCCACCATAATGTTCTTTATACGCCTCCAAATGCGGGCGTAATGTGGTCTTTATAGCACGGAAATGTCATTGATGCTAAGCAGCATGATTGACAGCAAACGCATGACATGATATATAATAGCAATATCACAGTATCTTAGTAACAACAAATTAGCCTACTGTCGACTTGATTTCACTGCATTTGCATTTAAAAACTTGCCAAAAATACTGAATCTTTTTAAAATTTTGTTCCAGTTTCATGGTGCAAAATAAAATAAAACATTAGTACCACGGCATAATTAGATTATGGCTCTCAGGAATATAAAAGCCCTCCGCTTCGCGTCGGGCTTTTAACATTCCCTCGAGCCATAATCTTCTGATTATGCCCTTAATACATAAATATCTATAATTTAAACAGCATTGAAAGTTTTGGTTTATAAACATTTTTCGTTAAAGAATGTGATTATTTTTATTTTTGTTTATTTATTTTGTTTATTATCTAAACGATACGAAACATTTAACAATTCAGAAATTGTATTTAAAGAAATTACACGTTCATATACTTTACTTTGCAAGTAAACATGGGTTTTGGATTTGAATATTGAGAAAAACCACTTAATAAAATTCAAAAGTTGCGCGAATCTGCAAGAGTGGAAACTTTTTTACTAAAACACATGTACTTACGTCAAATTCTCTAAATATTTTTCATCTAAACGTCAGATCCATTAGCTTACATAATTATATTTAAATTAAGTCTTATTATTTGATAACGAACAGTATTCATCTTATTTTCACGAACTTTCGTTTCTAAATTAATTTAACTTAAAAATGAGTAATATAATAGTGGATAATCCAATTATTTATAAAAATTGTACAGATCTAGAAGACTGGGTCCAATTTACAACTACAAGTGTTCCTAGAAAGAAAAGTTTAGGCATTTTCCATTTGAACATACGATCACTTAAGAAATACTATGAAGATTTAGAAATAATTCTAAAATCTACGGAATTCGATACTGTCTTAGTATCCGAAATTTACTTGAATGAGAAATTTGCTAATAGTTTTCCTATAGCAAACTACGAGTGCAAAATGAAAACGAGACAAAAACAAAAAGGTGGTAGGTTAGCAGTATATGTAAAGAAGAGTATTTCATTTGATCTTATTGAAAATAAAACTTTAGATTTCGAATGCATGAGATTTGCTATTAATTATTCAAATAATAGTAATCCGATAGAAATTGTGTTTATTTATAGACCACCAGAGAAAAGTGTGAAAAACTTTATTACCGAGTTGGACAATCTTATATCTAACATAAAGTGCAAAAATTTAATCATCATAGGAGATATAAATATTAATCTATTGGATAATCAGAATATAAATGTTATAGAGTATGAAACAATGTTGTGTGTAAAGGTTAATAGGGCAATTAGCGAAGTTACTCGTGAAGAAATCAGAGATGGTGAGTTAAAAGTTCTTTAATTGACCATATCTTTGTACATTCAAACTACCAGAAAGTTAAGTCTGCTGTTATAAGGTACAAAATATCAGACTATTATCCTATATGTCTGTCAATAGAAGCTGAAACTATCAATATGTTAAATTGCACAACTAACATAATAAAGAAGAAGTATAATGAGTTATACATTAAAAATAAAATCCAAAAGACTAACTGGGACAAAATAGTCGACAAGAATGTTAATAATTTCGCTGATAAGATTATTAAAACATTTACAATAATTTATAATAACAGTACCTCAAGTTCACATAGCTCAAATAAAAGAGGCATTGGTAAAGAATGGTTAACAGTGAGAATATTAAACCGCATAAAGGAAAAAGATTTACTGTTTAGAAATGGAAATGCCCCAACAATATTGAATACAAAGAGAAATATAGAAAATATCGTAACACTTTAAATAATGAGATTAAAAATGCCAAACAAGTTTACTTTCAAAAAAGATTTTCAGACAAAGGTAATAATACAAAAAAAGTGTGGGATGAAATCAACTACATAATCAATAAAAAAAAGATCCAAAAACGTACATTCCAAGATTTTGACTACAATGGGCCAAACACGGTAAAAAACTGATCGTTGCAAAATTTGCTAACACCTTCATTAATAAAATAGAAAATTTGATAGATACTTGTCAACACAAGGTGGTAATTAAACAACATGAAAAAACCATAGTTGCAGTTTTCATGTTCCACCAGCAAACGAAATCATGGTAAAAAATAATAAATAGCTTTAGTATCACCAAACTCCTGGTTTGACAATATTAGTGATAGAAAAGCGGATAGAAAGAAAACCCATAAAAAGGCAGACAAAAAGGCAACAAAACAGTCAAAAAAGGAAAAAGGCAGAATTAAAATTAAAAAGGCACACAATTGTTTAAAATAATTAACTACTTACGTAAAATGAATTTGCAAAAAAAAAAAATAACAAAACATTTAATCTACGTTAACATTATTATTCCAGGCTGGTACTGCCGTATGGTGAGGTAACAAATTTGCCCTTTTGCTGAAATTTGTTGTATGTCGAGAAAGATTCGACATCACAGGATGTAATGGGGCATAAATTGCAGCGACTTCTTGAGGGCTTGCATCCAAGCCAATGGCCTTTCTCCTTTATGTACATTTACAATCTCCTTTATTATGTGAAGATTTGGATTCTTTTGAAAGATTTGTTTTCATTTACTTTTATCCCACTAGCACCAGGTACCCGATTTCATTTACCACATCGTCCACTATCCCTAACGCTTCCATTAACGCGAGGTTCCTTGCTTCGAGTTTCATAGTTTCGAGTAGGTAGCAGCAATGGGTGTTTATATACATTATACCCGACGGACGTTTTCATCTTCAAAACTCTCTTGAGCTTTTGTATAGCAGCAGCCAAGGGTGAAATGAATTCACTACCTGTAAATTATCATATCATTTTTGCAGAATTCATAACAGATTTTACAAACATAAGTTTACCTCTTTAATTGAGTTTCAATGAAGCGCGTAAAATTACACGCCTGATCCAGGTACCCCATCTGGTGATCACAGGTTCAGGAGAGAGAGGAACTGATGGGTTTTCTTTATACTCAGAAACTGAATGGTGTTTTACAAAACCGAATTTTTACCTTCTTCACGGAAGAAATTAATTTATTTACAATTTTTGGAATGCATTCACACCCATCAGGAAGAATATTCAGTAGTTTAGGTAGAATACCTTTAGTCGCTTTTAGCATGTAAGGTGCCGCGTCGCTTAAAGCAATATTTTTGATTCAGGTATTTCGTTAGGAAAAAATACCAAACAAAACTGTATATTAACCAAGTATGATAGACTTAATAGTGTATGATGAACGGCTTAGAAACCTGGTAAAAGACACAAAAGTAATGCGCGGAGGGAGGTGGATCGGACCACTTTTTGGTTGTATCGAGGTGGGGCAAAAGTGGGTGGAGAAGGAAAGCAAACGTAGTGCGAACGTCCAGAATTAGGGTTGACAAACTAGTGGATAATGGTGGAGAATGAAATACGAGATGCTGTGAATAAAGAGTTGAATGTGAATGAAACAGTGTGGAACGAAAAATAAAAGACACTGACGTTGAAAGTGCATGGATAAGCTTGAAAAACTCTGTTGTCAATTGTGCCGTGCGAATATGGAAGAGGATTGTAGGGGCAGAAAAATGTGCTTGGTGGAATGAGTCGGTAAAAAGGCAGTAAGAAAAAAAAGATACATGGCAATGATTGCTGCAAAAATGAGACTGAGAAGAAGGATTGTATGAGGTTACAGATTAAGAAACAAAGAAACGAAGGAGGCAGTGAGAATAAGTAAAGAGGAAGTGATGCTGGGAAGGAGAGAAAATGCAGAATGATTTTGAGGGAAACAAAAACTCTTCTGAAAATGGGTCAAAATACAAAATGTGGCCCAAAACAGAACGCTGCAGGAGTATGAATGCTAGAAACGAAATAGTATGGGACGATTGTGAAGTGAGGAATGCTGGCAAGAATATTTCGGAAAGCTGTACAGTAGGAGGAAAGTAAGACTGAAGGAAAAAGGAGAATGTAGAAGAAATGATGAATGAAACTGAGAAGGATATTGGAATAAATGGGAAAACGGTAGGAAGGTTGAAAACGGCAAGGAGCAGGCGTAGATGAAATCACTGGTGAAATTGTATGGTGGTGCAAAGCTTATACGAAGATTGCGTGAATTATTCAATGTATGCCTTATGTGGAAAAGTCCAAGTGATTGGAAGAGCGATCATTGTACCATTGTATAAGGGTAAGGGTAACAAGAGTGATTGTAAGAACTACAGAGGAATAAGCTTGCTCAGCGTACCTGGTAAAGTATTTGGAAGAATACTGATTGATAGAGTACGAGAAACTAACAAACTAAGATGTGGGATGCAGGTGGCTTCATGCCAGGGAGAGGATGTGTCGATCAGATGGTTGCTCCAGCAGGTGATCGAAAAGTGTTTAAAAAAAAGGAAGTTGTACGGTTTGTAGATCTGGAGAAAGCAATACAGAGTGAATAAGAGAAGCTGTGGGAAATATTAAATGAATATGGCGTAAATAAAGGTCTAATAAATGGAATAAGGGCAGTATACAACGGTAGTCGGGCATGTGTTAGGGTGAGGGACGGTGAGTGAATACAATATTGAGCAAGAGTGCGACAAGGGTGTGATGTCACCTGGTTGTTCAATGTATACATGGATAAATGTTTAACAAGCATGTACCGATACAAATGGTGTAATGGTTGGTGACGTAAATGTACGACTTCTGGTGTAGCAGATGACACAGTCTTATTAAGTGACAGTGCGGATGAGCTGCAAACCGCTCTGAGGAAGTTTGATACAGTCTGTGAGAGCATGGACCTAAAGGTAAACGTGAAAAAACTAAGATTGTGGTGTTCAATCGGGAAGGTGGAAAGGAGAGTAGAGTATTTACCTGCAAGATAAATTGTGGGCAAGTGGGAGCTGGTATATTTCGGTAGAATGTTTACTGCAGATGGTACAATTGATAGCGAGTTTGGACGAAGGGTCAATGCTGGAAGGAAAGTGATTGGAAGTATGTGGACGATAATGAGAAATGAAAGCATCAGCCTAGCTGCGAAACGAGCAATCTATAATGGCGTATTCGTCCCGTCAGTACTTTGGAAGTGAGACATGGGTATGTCAAAAAGCACGAAAAAAATAAATGCCGTGGGTATGGATTCTGAGAAGCGCATGTGGTAAAACGGAGGAAAGATAAAAAATGAATGCATAATGACGGAGTGTGAGGAAAAAGATGATGGAAGATATAAAGTTGTACATTACGTTGGTTTGGTCACATTGAGAGAATGAACAACGCAAGATTAACGAAACAAATATATTGGGTGGGAGGGAAAGGGGCTGGTAGGGCGTAAAACTTGGCTGAATGTAGTAGAATCTATGATAAAGGAAAGAAAGATAAGCAGTTTTAAAACAAAAGGGCATGTCAGAGACTATGTATGAATCTTGTAAGCTAGGAGGTATGCGGAGATAAGATAAGAATAATTGTGAATGAAAATAAATAAGAGGCAGGGATTGTTTTGGCTACCCCGCAAGGGAATGGCGTGAAGGTTAAGTTAAGTTTATTTTTACGGTTCACTTAAAACCACATTTTTTCAATTTTATTAAAATAAAAAATCGACAAAAAAGGCAAAATCCCAAAAATTTCTTTAAAAAGGCAAAAAAGGCAAAGTAAAAATTGCATGTTTGGAGTCGTCATGTCTTAAAACTTATAGAAATTCAACTTTGCCTTTAATATCCTCATTAATTCAAAAAAGGCATTTGCCTAACTATCCGCTCCCTAGTGATAGATATAAAAAATAACGTAAACATTTTTAAACATATGATTTGCAATTTAATAAATTGCTCACTAAAACAGGGAATTTTTCCGGAAGTACTTAAGAGGTCTATAATTCGACCAATTTACAAAAAAGGGAACCCTATGGATTGTCAAAACTACAGACCAATCAGCATACTTCCTGTTATAGAAAAAGTATTAGAGCTATACATTTGCAAGCATTTAAAAACATACTTAGAAACAAATAAATTGATCCATCCTGACCAGTACGGATTCCAGAAAGGAAAAAATACGGAACAAGCATTAGTGTGTGTTACGGATTACAAAAATAATCAAATGGATAAAGGAGAATACACTATAGCAGTATTTATCAATCTGTCAAAGGCATTTGACACTGTGGACCACGACATACTTATTAAATGTATGATGCAAACTGGTATTAGAGGAAACCACTTGAATGGTTTAAGGATGATTTAAAGAATAGGTCTCTGGTTAAAGTTGGCGACGAAATAAGTAACGAAAACCGGTTAAGTACGGGGTTCCTCAGGGAGTAATCTGGGACCAATTTTGTTCCTAATGTACATCAATAATATCTTTAAAAGCATATAAATAGGTAAACTGTACATGTACGCCGATGACGCCGTATTATTATACTCTCATTATAATGTGAAGGATTGTGAACATATCATTCAAGATAATTTAAATAATATGTCCGAATGGATGCATGGTAGGAATCTGTTCATAAATGCAGAAAAACTCACACAATGCTGTTTGCGACATCACACATGCAAAGAACTGAACCAATACGATTAATTATACACAACTGCTATTGTACTAAGACAAAAACAGCATGCAACTGTACAGAACTAAAAAATGTTAATGAGACGAATTACTTAGGACTACTAATCGACAATAGGCTTAAGTACAATAGGCATGCAGATCAATTATATACAAAAATGAAAAGAATATCGGGTAGCTACTGTCTATTAAGTAGATTTGCAAACACAAAAACTATGATCATGATCTATAAAGCACTAATTGAATCCATTATTAGATACGCTGTTAGAATCTGGGGCTGCGCTGAATATTCTCATATAAGAAAAGTAGAATCACTGCAGATAAAACTACTGAAACAAATTCATGGCAACAACAACTGTGAAAAAGAGAAATGTTACAAAAATGAATACACTCACACCAAATGGTTTATACAGGTATACAAACGTATTAAAATACTACGGACAGAATGAATATAAAATTCCTATGCAACACAATTACCAAACGAGATGAATCATATACATGATTCCTCATTATTATAATAAATATAGTGAACGTACACTTAAATGTATGGTTCCGAAATTATACAATTCTATACCTAACGAGATATGTCTTATAAAAAAGATAAGTGAATTCAAAAAAGGAATAACCCAGTGGATCATTCGCGGTATATAGGAATATTTCATCATACATTATTTACAACAATTCCAATTGGAATTCATACATTTTGATCTGTTGCTTATCTGATTTATGTTAATGTACGTGATTTACATAATCCTTTTTCTTTTTTGTTATTGCTATTGTTATTTTATTTCATTACATAAGTACTATTGCATTTATAAATAATTGTTCTGTTACATACCTTACACTTTCGATGCAATCGTAAATTTTATTTCATTTCTATACTTTTGTTAAGTTTATCACTTGGTAACTACTGTTACTTGTTATTTGTGGTATAACCTCATATTAGCATTTAATTTTACCTCTGTTCTTTATTATATAATTTCCATACTTTAATGATTTCGTTTTTATATATATATATATATAATATATATATATATATATATATATATATATATATATATATATATATATATATATATATATATATATATATTATTATTACTATTCTTTGGTTCAATGATGGCTAAATCATATTAATTTAATTGTATCTGTATAACAATCGTATGTATATAATCGGAACCAACCGTTAAGTTTCTGCAACTTGGACGGTCCGATAAATGTAGATATATTTGAGAATAAAGAGATTCAAAGATTATTATTATTATTATTTTTTTTTTTTTAGACAGGCGGGGAAATGCTCTTTATGCACACACCGGGGGAATAACCGGGTAGTGTGGGGCCCTCCCGTTTCCGGGCCTACCCACTAAAACCCCACCTTTGGCGTCGGCTTCGTTGGCCATTGGCCTTTATACTTTTCTATTATGATGGTAATTGCGAAAAATATCCCAGGTGGGAATAATACTTATGCAATCATGAATTGGTTTAAAATTTAATGGAACTATTTACAGTTCATCCAATTTACCTGTTGCTCGCATAAATTTTAATGTGTTACTACACTGTTCGCGGGTTGTTAAGTTGGCGGCCCACATTGAACTAATAGCGAATAAGTGTCGTTCCACCACATACTGTTCACATTGACAAAGTAAGTGTTCGGGAGTCAAACGTACTCCACATCTCTCACATTTTGGTGGGTCTTCGCCCGCTAACAAGTAGCTATGAGTAAGAGTAGTATGTCATAATCGGAACCTATATAACCTCATCAAGTTGCTGCGTTGTATACCGAGGTGGAATAACGGCTTAAGGGTCGGTTTAACTTTCTTTAACGTAGCAATGGTTTCCGTCCATTGCTCCTGCCAGCGCTCACATACTCGATCCTTTACAAATTTTTGTCGAACTTCCTTCGTCATGTTCGACAAGTCCTCATCGTTTGGATTGAGATCTCTAAGGTGTTCCCTTGCTCTTTGGCCGATTGATCTACATCTGTATAATCGTGTATGCCTAGTGTCTTCAACGAGCGTCCCATAATTTGGATGCTCATTGTCTAACGATGCTTTTAGGTAATAGTTAACTATTATCTGTTTCCGACGGAAAACAAGAGGAGGAATATTTGCTTCGACGCAAAGGGCACTAACAGGTGTTGTTGGAAGGGCTCCTAAGGAGTACCTGATCGCAAGGTTCTGAACCTTATTTAGTTGGAACAGCAGTGTTTCATTACATGTAGAATATACTTGGCATCCGTAGTCTATTCGGGACAAGATCAGAGCCTTGTAGATGTCAAGAAGTGTTTTAGGGTGAGCTCCCCACTTCTGGTGAGCAAGTACTCTAAGTATGTTCAACAATTGACTTCTGGAAGCTATAAGACTTTAGAGGTGTCTATTCCATCTCAACTCGATGTCAAAGTTGAGCCCCAGAAACTTTATTTCTTGAGTTATGCTAATTATTCTGCCATTCATAAATAATACTGGACCGTAGTGTGGTTTCCTAAGTCGGCAAAAATGTGTACATTTTGTTTTTTCTTTCGAGAGTATATACCCTACAGAATTTGCATTTTTTTGTATTTGGTTGATTGCCTCTTGTAATTTCGCTGTAATGCCACCAATCGATTTACCGGCGTAACAGATCATAAGGTCGTCAACGTATAAACATTTGTCCACTTCACCCATAATACCTGAGGCTATTTCATTTATGGCGATAGCAAACAGTGTACAACTCAACGTTGAACCTTGCGGTACCCCATTCTCTAGGATGTGTTCTTTTGAGTGGGCGTCTCCAACTCTAACGACGAATTTTCGATTTTGCAAAACGAGGTACAAATTTAGGTAAGTTTCCTCGTAAGCTATATTTAAACATATTTTGTAGTATGCCGTGTCTCCACGTCTGTACGCTCCTTTAATGTCGAAGAAGACTGCTACCAGATGCTCTCCATTATCAAATGCCCTCAATATTTTGTCACTAAGCTTGACCAAGTGATCAACGTTGATCCACCCTTCCGAAATCCAGTTTGGTAAGAGACAAATATGTGCCTATTCTCCAAAAATAACTGCAGGCGTTCGTTTACCAATTTTTCTAATAATTTGCCTAAGCAGGAGGTCAAGCTGATTGGACGGTAGTGCTTTGCCAACATTGGGTCTTTTCCCGGTTTTAATATTGGGACTACAACAGCTTGTTTTCATTCTGAGGGGTAGGTACATTCTTTCCAGCATGTATTAAAGAATTTTAAAATACATTTTTTCATTTCTGTGCTAGAATGGTTAAGCATTTGGTTATGAATACCATCGTATCCCGGTGAACAAGATTTGGTGCGCTGAATTGCGGTTTCTAACTCTTCCAGTGTAAAAGGTAGGTTATATTCTAGATTATCTTCCGTATCAAAATTAATAGGGCTTGCTTCCTTATCAGTCTTGAGTTCTAGGAAAGAATCAGGGTAGTTTGAAGAACTACTGACTTGATAAAATTGATCTGCAAGAGTATTAGATATATCCATCAGTTTATTTGTTATAACCTCATCTGCTTTGCGGAGAGATACCGGATAGTTGCATCCAGTTTTACCGGATATAGCACCAATCTTTCTCCATATTTAATGGCTTGTTGCGTATGGTGTGATGGTACATACATAATCCCGCCACGATTTTCTTTGTGCTGCTAGAATTTCCCGTCGAGACTGCTCTACGTTTTTTAAACACAACAAGATTATCCAATGTGGGGCTGTGTCGGAATCTATTTAAAGCTTTATTCTTTAACGATATTTTTCCTTTCATTTCAGATGACCACCATGGGACCATCTTAGTGATGTATCGAGCCTTGGACTTTGGTATGCTATCCTCTGCAGCTTTCAAAATAGATTGTGTTAATGTTTCAAGGTTCAACCTATCGTCGTTTGGAGGGTTAAGCAGTTTTGTAAAGCGGTCCCAATCGCTTGTGAATTTTGAATTTGGACACAGCTTTGATCATTGGATTGTCACCTCGGATACTCGTAATTATTGGGAAATGATCACTGTTTGTGGGTCATTTTCCACTTCCCATTTCAGGTTAGTATATAGTTGGTGAACATAACGATAAGTCAATGCAATCAAACGTTCCTGATCTTACATTGAAATAGTAGCCGAATTATTATTTAGAATACTAAGGTTTCTATTTTCTATAAGATCTAAGAGTTCCTTACCGCGGGCATCGTTTGAAGTAGAGCCCCAGACTATATTGTGGGAATTCAAATCGCCAACAAGGATTAAAGGTGTTGGTAGCTGGTTGATAATTTTTCCAATCTCTCCAACATTATGATTTGTATTGGGGAGGTAAATATTACATAGTGTAAAGCCTCCGTTAATTTCAAGATTTACTGCTACAGCTTGATATTGTGTGTCTATATTTACTCTTTTATATGGTGTGTCTTTTCGGATTGCAAGAGCTACTCCCCCACAGGCACTTTGAGGTGAGTAAAAATCTCTTCTTATTAGGTTAAAACCTTTGATGTTATATTTACTTCTGGGTTTCAAGTGCGTTTCTTGAAGAGCAACACACACTGGGGTATGCTTTTGAATTAGCAGTTTCAGCTCATTCAGTTTGTTGGATAGTCCCCTACAATTCCACTGGATAATTTTTATGAATTTTGTTATTTGTTGTAATGAATACTCGATTTGTCTTTACAACGATTGACTGGGTACATGAACGAGGACAAATATACATATATCACAGATAATTGATAATATAAATAGATTATAAAACGTCAACAACCACAGTAATGAAATATGACAGAATTTAATCACGTAGGTTTGAACCTTGACTAGTAGATATCACAGTGTATGACTATTCTTGCGACCCACGTTGGGTACTAGAGCCCCTAGGTTTCCCCTTGAGCCATCCTTTCTTCTTTTTAGGCTGGTTGGCTTGCTCTAATGTCTTTTCATCTACAGAAGTTATACTCGATTCTGCAGATTGAGATCTTGTCAAAGAAGGTTTTCTCTTTGCACCCCTGGATTCTTCATCCATTACAGTTTCAATCTCTTTCGCCACCTCTTTACATACTGTTGGCATAGATAGCGACTTTCTGATATACTCCATTAAGACCGAAGTAAGCGTTTTTATTTCCTTATTGACTATATTTTTTATTTCAGGTATAATATTCACCTGAGGGTGACTGCTATCAGACTTATGTGCTACAACGTTTGCGTATGAATTACCGGATGTCACCACACTACCCACCATACGCCTCGCTTCTGGATATGTAACCTTCTGTGTAACTCTTATTTCTTGAATCTCAAGCTCTTTTCTATATACAGTACACGCCTTCGAGTTTGCAGGGTGATCTCCACTGCAGTTAGGACAACAGACAGGGACTTCACATGGGAGTCCCTCGTGTATGGGTTTGCCGCACACACAAACTTGCGGACTTTCACATTTAAAGATAGTGTGACCAAACCTTTGACATTTAAAACATCGCATTGGAGCCGGAATACATGGTCTCACTCGCAAAGTATAATAGACTGCATTTATAGTCTTAGGCAAAGACGTGCTATTAAAGGTCAGTATAAGGTTAGGAGTATCTCTAAGAATACCTCCAATTTTTGTTTTTATTCGTTTTACAGCGATTACATTTATTTCCGATAATCCTTCCAAGATTTCTTCCTCGTTGCAGTTTAAGAAATCTCTGCAGTATATAACACCTTTGATGTATTTAAAGTATCGTGGTTTGACACTTACATCAAACCCACAGAATCTATTTAGCTGTAACAAACGTTTGGATTGTTTATTCGATACTGTTTTAATAAGTAACATTCCTTTAATCTTTTCACTTCTCTACTCTTCCAACTAATCCAAATAAACATTTTGAAATCAAGAAAGGACTCAATGGGAGAAATCTCCTTCTATTTTTCTATAAACAAGAACCGGGGACAGCTATCCTCCTTTTCACTGTTTATATTAGAGAGTGAGGATTTTGGACGGACCTCGCGCCGTACTCACGTTTAAAGAGGTGGACGACTCTGTGTTTGATTGTTGATTATCCATACAATTCCCACGAAAACGGGCACAAAAACAGGTCCACTACGGCCGTGGTCCTATACCATAGCAAGGCTTGACTGATTACAACTAGAGGCAGCCAGGTATCTAGAGGGCTCCGCTAGCGACTAACTTCGCATAGCCATTCATCTCTTGGCACGGATCGCATAACACCTTAGATTTCAGATTTGTATAGTGGAGTTTACTCTCCGAAGAGAAACACAAGTGTAGACAACGGACGTAAGGAACGAATATATGACAAAACAGTATGCGACCAGCGTTAGCATTACCCGGGGAGTACCACGTGGAGGTGCTGGTTCGACTTTACTCCCCTATTATTATTATTATTATTATTATTATTTTTTTTTTTTTTATTAGCTTCGACTACGTTGGTCATTAGCTAGTGATCAATCGATTGATAAGTGTTCTTTGCTTCTAGTTTAAATTTTTTGAAAAATATTTATTAGTTTAAGGTACTTCAGGGTTTGATATACAGCCTTGGTTTCGATTAAGCAGGATCTTAAATCATTTGGAATGCCTAACATGTTACGTGTATCTGTAAACTGTGGGCAATCTACTAGTACATGTTGTATGGAGAGCAAACAAGAGCATCTTTCACATTGTTGAGGGCGTGAATTTATTAGTAGGTGTGACTTAGTGAGTCTTGTATGTCCAATCCTCAATCGTGTAAGTACAACTTGTTCACGTCTAGACAGGTCTGCAGGGTATTTTAGTTTTTTAATTTGGATTACCAAAGATGATAAATTATCTGAACTGCGTAACCATTCGTCTTGCCACATTTGATGAATTTGTGATTTTAGGTAGACTTTGACATCAGAAGCTCGTAGCACAACAGGGTCGATGTTTTGCATATTTCTTGCATGTTTAGCAGCCGCATAAGCCATTTCATTTCCTTTTATACCACAGTGTCCAGGAATCCATATATATACTATTTGTTTTGCTTGGTTTGCTAGGCGATTGTTGAAACAGAGAATTTCCTGCACTAATGGATCTACAGATTGAGTGTCTTTTATAGATTCTAGTGCACTCTGGGAGTCAGAGCATATTAAGTAAGTTCCAGTCGGTCTAGATTGTACATATTCTAGTGCTTTGCGGATTGCATACAGCTCCCCAGTGTATATAGAGACAATTGAATTTAAGGAATAGGAATTGTTCCATTGAGTGGAGATAAACGCGGCTCCGACTGTATTCCCGCTTTTGAATCCATCTGTATAAATAATTTCAACTGCTTCATACGTACTAATTAGTTTCAGAAATGTTTGATAGTGTATTGATGGATTTGTAATGTCCTTTGCAGATTCGGAGCAATCAAAATTAATTTTGGGTGTTACTAAGCTCCATGGAGGGAGTTCACAGTGACCTATTTCATATACAGTAGGAAATTCATACTTTAGACTATTCACAATGTCTTGTAACCTGACACGAAGGGATTTTGTAATTGAAAAACTAGTCTGCTCGTTGGGGTTTTTGTCGAAGATTACTTTATGAGTTGGGTGGTTTGGTTGCGCCCAGATATTACTAGCGTAATTAAGAATTTTTATTTTAGCGAGATAGCAGATAGGTGGAGTGCCAGAATCAGAATGGACAGACGAGGATGGGCTAGTGCGAAAAGCTCCAATGCACATTCTAAGCCCTTCGCGATGAATGCGTTCAAGTTTTTGTAGGTGCGATTTCTTTGCTGACGTGTAGACAACCATGCAGTATTCCATTTTTGATAACACTATTGATTTGTACAGGTTTAATAATGTTTGTCTGTTTGCTCCCCAAGAAATACTTGAAATACATCTGATGACATTTAAGGATTTTTGCATTTAATGCAAGGTTTTCAATGTGTGATTTCCAATAATGTTTGTCGTCATATATTACTCCCAAAATATTTACATGATCTTTTACCGGAATAATAGTGTCTTTTAGCAACAATCTTGGATGGTCGTGATTGGTCCTAAGTCTACAAAATGTATGCAGGCAGTTTTTAATGGAGAGAATTTGAATCCATGTTGGTCGGCTGTTTGAATTATTTGATTAATTGCGTTTTGTAGGTTAGTTTCAATTTCGTGCATACTGGCATCTACAAAGTATATAGTGAGATCATCTACGTATAAGGATCTTCCTATGTTTGGTGGTAGAGATTGTATTAGGCAGTTCACAGCTGCGATAAATAAGGTGACGCTAAGATTGGACCCCTGTGGAATACCGTTTTCTTGAATGCACGAGTCTGAGTATTGGTCACCGACTTTCACTCTAAAGCAGCATTTTAACAAGAAATTCTCTATTAAACTACACAGATTTCCACGTAGCCCCCATTGGTGAAGTTGATACAAAATTCCGTATCCCCAAGTAGTGTCAAACGCCTTATCAAGATCAAACGTCACTGCTACTAAGTGCCTCCTTTTTGAAAAGCTGTCTTGTATAGCCGTGTCTAGGAGAACAAGTTGGTCAGTTGTCGATCTAAATTTACGAAAACCTAGTTGATATTCGTTAAGCAGTTGTTTAGTTTCGAGCACCCAAACTAGCCTTTTGTTGATCATCTTTTCTAATGTTTTACTTAAACAAGATGTCAGCGATATAGGTCTATAATTGAGTGGGTTAGTAACATCTTTCCCATCTTTGGGTATCGGAATTACTACTGCTTCCCTCCATTGGTTGGGGTATTTTCCATCTGCCCATATTAAATTAAAAACGTGTAGCAGAGTCGTCTTTTCTTTTATAGGAAGATGTTGTATCATTTCATAGTGAATTGAATCTGGTCCTGGAGCTGACGCTTTAACATGATTAAGTGACTGTTCTAATTCTGACATCGTAAAGGGTAGGTTATAGTCAGACATCTCTATTTTGACATCTTCAATTTGATTTTTATAGCGCCTAAAGTTAGGATCATAGTTCACAGAAGAGCTGATATACTGAAATTGCCTTGCTATAGTATTTGCAATATCTAGGCTGTTTGTTATTAGTTTACCGTTTATGGTTAACACTGGCGATGTTCCCCTTAAATGCTTTCCCAGAGATATGTCTAATTTTCGCCCATATTTCACGGGAAGGTGTAGTAGGAGATATCGCCGTTACATACTTTTCCCAACTCCTTTTTTACTTTTAACAATTTCTTTGCGAGCTTGTGCTCGAAGACGCTATTAAATTATTAACGGTAGGTTGTTTTTAAACGCGTTAAAGGCGCGATTCCTAGATTTGATTATTTCGCCTATTTCACGATTCCACCATGGTACTAGGTTTCTTTTAGTATTTATCTTAGTTTTGGGGATACTAATCTCTGCAGCGTTGATAATTTTGTTAGTAACTTCTTCAACTGTTTCATTTATTGTACTTTTATTTTAAAACTTTTCAGATGTTTTTGAAAAGATTTCCAGCATGCTCTTTTATACACCAGAATTCTGACTGTTGTACAGGAGGGCATTTAATTGTACACCGAATAGAGATTGGAAGGTGATCCGATGAACACTCCTCTTGTACATTCCAGTCAAATTTGTGACCTATGCTAGAACTGCAAATTGCTATGTCTATGGCATGAAGGTTGCAAGACCTCGTATTGATGAAAGTTCCACTGCCTTTGTTAAGTATGACTAAATTGAAATCTTCAGTGATGTCTTCGATTAGTCTTCCTCTTATATCTAGCTTATTTGAACCCCAGATCGGGTTATGAGCGTTGAAGTCTCCTAATAATATAAAAGGTGTCGGTAATTGAGAAATCAGATCTCTTAACTGCTGTTTGTTCCAACTAAAATCAGGTAGATAAATATTACATATAGTAACCTTTAAAGGTAGAAGAAGTTGTACTGCTACAGCTTGGAGAGTTGTACTGAGAGGAATTTTTGTAGAGGGGATGTTATCTTTAATGAAGGTTACTACACCACCTCTTGCTCGAGTACGTGGTTGGACATCTTTTCTGTATACTTTAAAACATCAAAGTTTAAAATTTTCATTTGGTTTAAAATGACTTTCTTGTATACATATGCAAAATGTATCCTGTTCAGAGATTAATTTCTTTAATTCAGGGTAATGACACGCGCAACCATTTATATTCCATTGGATTATGTTATCCATACTTTAAATGAGATAATTTGAATAAGCAGAGTATTCAAAATTTCTGAACAGAGTAGATAAGTAAATAAATAAATAATTTATAATAAATAAGTAAATAAATAAAATAATTTATGATATAAACAACGGACATGTTAAAAGACGAACATTAGAACATAAATCTTTAACAATAAAAAAATATCACAGTAAAACGTTTGTAGTATCACAGAAATTATCACTGAGAAGCTTGACTCCTCGACCGATATTATTATTATTATTATTATTATTTTTTTTATTATTATTGTGTGTAAGCACATCGACAGCTGTGGTCTTTAGTGCTGTTCACTAGTCTTTTTATTTTTCTGTTTGGCACTTATAATTTGTTGTATATATCTACAACTTTCAGAAACCGTATTGTGTTTGTGATATTTTCGATGTTCCTCAGGTTGTCTGTCAGTGTGTTGGTTATGGAGAACAGGTTTCTTGCATAGGTGTATGATGCACAGGAGCAAATAATGTGCTCGATAGTCACATGCGTATTACATTGTACACATATTGGAGGTGGTTCGTTAGTAAATAAATGTTTATGTGTTAAAGAGCTATGGCCGATTCGTATTTTGTGGAGAATACTGTATTCTTTTCTGGATAGGTGTAATGGTGGTTTCCATTTATCAACCGTTGGCTGTATTCTTCTTAATAGATTGTGCGAGTTTGTCCAGCTTAATTGCCATGATTGCTTTAATTTATTTTTTAGGAAACTAGCATAATTTGTACTATTTTCAATAATGATGTTTTCGTCATTAGGGTCTTGTGCTGCTTGACGTGCGGCTCTATCAGCTCTTTCATTTCCTATGATGTTGGTGTGGCTAGGGACCCATGCAAGTTCTATTTTATGTCCTGAGTCTATCAGGTGTTTAATTGTGGAAATGATGTTCTGTGCCAAAGCGTCATGCGTGTATGGATTCTGTAGACTTGTAAGGGAACTGAGGGAATCGCTGGCAATAAGAAATTTATTCTTGTCTCTTAATGACTCGCAGTAGCGGAGAGCTTGCCAGATGCTATATAACTCTGATGCATATATAAAAGTGTGCAATGGCATGGACCAGCGGTGTTCGTCACCTTCAACTGAAAATGCACATCCCACCCTTGTGTTTGTTTTTGATCCGTCTGTATACAACACGAGATATTTGCGGTATTTAGAAAGCAGATTTTTAAATTCCGCCAAATAAGTACTTTGAGGCGTATTATCCTTGTGATGTTTAGAAAGGTCATTCAATATATTTATACAAGGTGCTAACCAAGGCGGAATTTCTAGCGGCCTCAGAGGTAGCATTTGTGGAAGGTGTAGATCAATTGATTCTAACGTGTTACTTATATTGTACCGCAAGGGTTTGTGCAATCTTTGCAAAGACAAAGTCTCGTCATTACAAAATAAGATGTTATAGTTTGGATGGTTTGGCAGCGCATTAATTTTGCATGCATATGTTAATAGTCTATATTTTCTGTGTAAGAACAAGGGTAATATACCTGATTCACATAGTAGACTATTAGTTGGACTGGTGTAAAACGCACCAAGTGAATATCTTATGGCAGCACTTTGTACTGCGTCCAAAGGTTTTAGAGCACTTTTTGAAGCTGATGAATATGCTTCACAACCGTAGTCGATTTTTGACTGTACAAGCGTTTTATACACTCTGAGAAGAATTTCTGGATCAGCTCCCCATTTAGAGTTTGCCATGGCTCTTATAACGTTAAGAACTACCTTACATCGTACAATTAGGTTGTCTATGTGCTCTTTCCATGTTAACCTGGAATCTAATGTTAACCCTAGAAATACCCCAGAATTTTTATTTTTGATGTGCTTTTTTTTCAAGGTAAGAAGAGGGCCAAAGTGTGGTTTTCTTAATTTGCAGAAATGCATACAGAACGATTTTTCTGGTGATATTTTGAATCCTATACTTTCCGCATTCGATAGTATACGATCGATGGCTTCCTGCAATTTTCTATTGATTTCTCCCATAGTAGGAGCAGAGTATAAGATTGCTAGGTAGTCGACATAAAGGTATGCACTGATTTCGGGAGGAATAGAATTTATTAAGTCGTTTATGGATATTGCGAAAAGTACCACACTTAATGTTGAACCTTGAGGGATTCCGTTTTCCAATATTCTACTAGAGGAAGTAGATGTCCCCACTCTGACTCGAAATCGTCTGTCTTCTAGAAATGAGGTTATGAATTGTGGTAAGTTACCTCTAAAACCCCATTCATATAACCTTTGTACGACTCCATACCTCCACGTCATGTCAAACGCCTTCTCAACATCAAGAAAAACAGCCACTGCATGATGTCTACGCGCAAAAGCTTTGAGGATTGTGTCCTGTAGGTGTACTAAATGATCCACTGCAGATCTAAATTGTCTAAATCCCATTTGACAATTTACAATAAGTTGCCGTTTCTCAATAATCCACATTAGCTGTTACTCACCATTTTCTCAAGTACTTTTGCCATACATGAAGTCAAGCTAATTGGCCTATAATTTTTGCGAGGTATGGATTTTTCCCATTTTTTAAGATAGGAACAATTATGGCTTCCTTCCAGCAGGTAGGGTATCTACCTTCTGCCCAAATCGTGTTAAATTCATCAAGAATCAGTTGCTTATACGGGTTGGTGAGATTTGTTAGCATTTCGTAAGTTATTAGGTCTATACCTGGAGAGGAGGATTTGTTACACTTTAGAGCTAGCTCGAATTCTATTAACGTGAAAGGTACATTATATTCAGCAATTTCAGTTTCGTTAAAATTTAGCTTAACCTCTCTTTTATGTTTTGAATGCAAGAAAGAGGCGTCGTAGTTTTGAGAACTGCTTGTATTTTGGAATTGATCTGCAATGATATTAGCTATATGGTTGGCTTCAGTAACTACGGTGTTGTTGACCTGGAGTTGTAACGTAAACGCTGTATTTTTCCTGATATAGCTTTAATTTTTTCCACATGTCTGTGCATGAAGTTTGACATGTGATTGACGATACATAGGTTTTCCATGAATCTCTTTGCTTTGCAGAATAGTTCGTCGGGAAACTGACCTCGCTTTTTTGAAAGCTATAAGATTTTCATTTGTGGGATGTCTACGATAGAGATTGAATGCCCGTTTTTTTGTTTTCACTGCTTCACTGACAGTTCGATTCCACCACGGTACCTGACGTTTTACTGGCGTTCCTCCTGTTTTTGGAATGGCGGCAGTGGCCGCATTTATTATCTTGCTTGTGATTTCTTGTATACCACATACGGTTTCTTGGAGGTTTGAAGGCATTATCAGGTGTGACTGGAACACATCCCATCGGGCTTCTGAGATTTTCCAGCGAATTGGTGTTATCATATGCGTACTATGATGTTCAGTACCTACTACAATGGGGAAGTGGTCACTATAATAGAGATCATCTAGTACTCTCCATGTGAGTGATCTAGCAATGTGTGCGGAAACCATTGTTAGATCTATTGCTGAAAAGGATCCGGATCTTGCGCAAAGGTGAGTGTTTGCACCGGTATTTAATAAAAATAGTTGATTTAGATCTATCATGTTCTCTAGTGTTTGTCCACGTGTATCAGTACGAAGAGAACCCCACAGGCGATTATGGGCATTGAAGTCACCCATCAATATATACGGGACAGGTAATTGATCTATAATATTTTGAATATCGTGCTGTTGCCAATTATTATTAGGAATATATATATTGCAGATAACCACTTTTATCGGAGCGGTTATTTTTATCGCAATGGCTTGTAGCTGTGTCTTCAATGACACTATATCATATTGGACATTCTCCCTAATAATAATTGCTACTCCACCTCTAGCTCTGAGGTTAGGAGGTACATCTTTTCTAACTATCCTATGTCTACGCAGATAATATGGTTGATTTGGCTTGAAATGTGTTTCTTGTATGCAAAGACATAGAGGGTTGAACTCGTTAATAATTAATTTGAGTTCGCAGTAGCGATTAATGCATCCGTTACAGTTCCATTGAATTATGGAATCCATTGTTGATAGTAACTTTTTTTTTTAAATAGTTGATTGGCTAACGAGTTAATAGTTAAAAAGCACGAGCACAGATAAATAACATATAAATATAAAGAACTAATAAATAAATAAATATATAAATATATACAAAACAAACAAATAAATAAATAAATAAGTATATAGATATATAAAAAATATAAATAAAATACACAATGTAGCAAAAACACTACTATGTGTAGATATTATTATTATTTTTTTTTGATGTTGTTATAGCACGTCGACTGCTGTGGTCTTTTGTGCTTTTAGTGTTTTATATTTTGTCATAGATGTTAATCGCTTTTAGGTACCGCAATAAATTTTGTATATGTTCATTGTCTACAAAGGCTGTTTCCAGTGTATTTGTTATAGAATATAAGTTGCGTTGTAGAGTGTAGTTTGGACACGAGCATATTATATGTTCGATAGTTAGCGGTGTGGAACAGTTTTCGCATCTAGGTGAATGAGTATTCAATATAATGTGTTTGTGTGTTATATGTGTGTGCCCAATTCTAGTGCGGTGAATTATGCTACTTTCCCTTCTAGAGAAGCCTGGGTTTAGTTTCCATTTACTAACTGAGGGTTTTATGTTTCGTAGTTGACTTGCAGATCTGTCCCAGTTCTCTTGCCATATTACATGCAGTTTGTGCTTGATGTATTTGGCAAAATTAGAGTTAGTTGCAATTTCAGTTTTCGTTGCCGTTTGAGTCTCGGCTTCTTCTGCTGCATGACGAGCGGCTATATCTGCTCTTTCGTTGCCTTTAATGTTTATATGGCTAGGCACCCATACAAATATTACTGTTCTTCCGAGATTCTTGAGATGTGCGATAGTAGATAAAATCATCTGTATTAAGGGGTTTGTTGCGTATGCATTTTTAACATCTGCAAGAGCACTGTAAGAGTCGCTAATTATTGCAAATTTGGTCCACTCCGTTTTTACTTCAGAGTAGCGAAGGGCTTGCCAGATCGCATATAACTCTGCGTTGTATATACTAGTATATGCTGGCATAGACCAACTATACTCTGTGTCGTCCACCGAAAAGGCAGATTCTACACCATCATTACACTTTGATCCGTCTGTATATATAATAAAATGGCCACTAAAATTAGCAAGTAATGCAACGAGTTCTGCATGAAAAGTGGCTGATGGAGTATTTGCTTTTCTATATTTCGACAGTTGTGTAAATGACTTAATTTGCGGTACAAGCCATGGCGGAATTTCCAGTGGTCCTAATGATAACATATACGGAAATGTTTCGTGAATACTTTCCAAATCTTTTCTAACATTATACCATAGTGGTTTGTGTAATCTATGCCTTGTTTGATACTTATCATCATTACGAAACAGGATGTCACGATTTGGGTGATTTGGTTGCGCATTGATTTTACAAGCGTACGCTAGAAGTTTATATGAACGATGTAAGTGTAGTGGAGTAATGCCAGATTCACAGCATAGGCTTTCAATCGGGCTAGTATAGAATGCACCCAAAGCATACCTCATCGCAGCATTTTGTAATACGTCTAGGGATTTTAAGGTGCTTTTTGATGCAGACGAATAAGCTTCACATCCATAGTCAATTTTGACCGCACAAGCGACTTGTAGATTCTTAAAATTACTTCGAGTCTGCTCCCCACCGAGTACTAGCTAACACTCTGATGATGTTTAAAGTAGCTTTACACCGTGCAATTAAGTCGTCAATATGGTCTTTCCAGGTCAGCGTGGAGTTTAGTTTTAAACCCAGAAACGTACCGTGATCTTTACATTGAATGTATTTATTATTTAATGTAAGGAGAGGACCATAGTGAGGTTTTCGCAATTTACAAAAATGTATGCAGTAAGTCTTCTCTGGTGACAGATTGAAACCTGTCTTATCCGAATTGGCTGATATGGAGTCAAGAGCCTGCTGCATTTTTGTGTTTATGTTTCCGATGGTAGGAGCAGTGCAAAGTAATACCACGTCATCAACATATAGGTAGATGTTTATATCATACGGTAGGGAGGGTATTAAAGCGTTAATCGCTATTGCAAATAATGTTACGCTCAATGTAGAGCCTTGAGGTACGCCATTTTCTGAGATCTTAGGAGTTGAAATATGGTTACCTACTCGAACCCTGAAAG
The DNA here is from genome assembly GCA_036346205.1 of Vesta saturnalis. NCBI lineage: Eukaryota > Metazoa > Arthropoda > Insecta > Coleoptera > Lampyridae > Vesta > Vesta saturnalis. The sequence continues at coordinate 30,070 of JARFJB010000767.1, read as the reverse complement.
ACCGTCCTTCAAGAAATGAGGATATAACTGTCGGTAGGTTTCCCTTAAGTCCCCATTATTATTATTATTATTACTATTATTACTGTTATTATTGTTACTATTATTATTATTATTATTATTATTATTATTATTATTATTATTATAACTATTGTTATTATAATAATAATAATAATAATTATTATTATTATTATTACTATTATTATAGTTAAAAAGAACCTGAATTATCAGTCGCGACCGATGCATGCGTTTGTCTTTACTTTATGGTTATTGTGTTAAGATCCGATAGAAAGAATTTAATTATATATAATACGTTTGGGCATGTATGATTAGAGTATTTGTGCATGTCTCGCCCCAAATGATAAACAACGCCCCAAAACCATATGGCATAGTGCCGTCCAATCGAGCAAATGTGTTTGGCCAATTCCCCAACAAAATTGGTGTACCAATAAAGCATTTAGGATTCTTTGAACCTGAATAATGCGAAAAGGCTTCAAAGTATAAAAGTTTACTTTTGTTACTCAAAGAAATGCGTTCATCGGGTTCACCAACGAGAGGGGTGATCAATATTTTTTTTAGACATTTTTGACACCATGTAATAAATCAATCCTCATTTTGGCATTTTGCAATTAGTTTTTGTCAATGCGTTTGATCGTTTTCCTAAGGAAATTAAAAAACAAGTGTTTGGGCATTTTTGGTCCCAAATAATCATCGTCACCGTAAAACCATAACATTAACTTTGCTCATCTCTGAAGTGTGCTTGATCATTTTCTCAACGAAATTGGTGTATAAACGAACTTTTTTGTCGTATTTTACCCCAAATAATAACCAGCGTTTCAAAGCCATAAAAGATCGTTCTATCGAGAAAATCCGTGTGGCAGTATATCCAACAAAATTAAAGCATAAGTGAAATTGTTGGGATTTTTGACCCCAAATGATGACCAACGCCTTAAAGTCATAACAATTCGTTCTTTACGGTCGGATTAATGCGTTTGATGGTTTTCTTTGACTTTGATTGGATATTCAATAGCCTTAAACCAAAATTTATAAGGAACAAGATTTTGATGAAATCGGCATATACATTTAATAATCTAAACTTTTAAGAACTTTACAGCAACTGTATAATAAGTTTTGATTTTATGTTATAGAAAACAAAACTCAAAAATGAAAGGCAAGCATACGCAAGATTTACTAGCGTCATTTCTATCCAGCTACTTAATTTAAACGTTTAAACGGCGTCATAACGTAAGCAGGCGTGCTAGAGACAACATCCAATATTTGAGAAATTATATTGTGATAAAAATTATTATTAATTCCATTAAATACATAAATAAAAAGGTTACCTCCAGTAGGGTTTGAACCTACGACCTGTACCTCGTTAGAGTACCGCGCTAACCAACTGAGCTATGGAGATGAAACCCCCAATCCACGTAAATTTTATATTTATGTATGTAGAACTGATGTAAATTCTAACTGTATTTATAGTTGTGACCGCTGTTCTATTTATTTTAATAGGAAAATAGATATAAAGATTTATGTATGTACATATTGAAATAAATAGGGAGTTACTTGAAAATTATTCTTTATTTCCATTAATTAAAATATTAATCAAAAATTATTATTAATTTTATTAAATACATAAAGTAAAGGTTTACCTTCTATAGGATTTGAACCTACGACATGTGCTTTACTAGAGTAGATTGTTTCAAAACAATAATAAAGTGAACCATCATCACATTGTTTAAACAAAATTGAATCTAAATTAAACATTGCATTATTATGATTCCAAAATAGTATATAGAACTGGTATTATAGTATGCAAAATGCTGAATTTAACACAATATAAATTTATTTGAAGCATATATATATATATATATATATATATATATATATATATATATATATATATATATATGTTACAGACCATATATGAAATATATGTACGTATACGGTCTGGACCGTTTGTATTTGCCCTACATTCCGTAGCACAGGCTATTCAGTTTCAGACCGTACGTTTATTGTCTTAGTAAAATATACGAAGTGTATTATAAAACAAAAAAAAAACAAGTCTGTTGTTGAATTCACTTAATTGTGACGTATTTTTGGACTTTGTTTTGATAAAAAATAGAAATAAATCTACGGTAACCTAGGTTACCGTAGATTTAATTTTCATTATTTAATTCTTTTTTATTGAAATACTTTGCTTATAGCGCCTAAAAAAAAAACTTAGTCTGTTTTTGAATTCACTTAATTCGTAAAATAAGATAATACCTAGCAGATTCTGATTTTGAATACATATAGTCTAGTTCTATATATGGACTAGGCGATGCGTGAAGCAAATGTTTATTGTTCAAACGGTTGAATTTCTGCAGTCGTTTTATATACGGTCTAGGCAGTTGATATACAGTCTGCATTATACATACGATCTATAACATATACATATAGATAACATTTTACTAACATTACCTATAGATTCAGTTTTTAACTTTCTAACAGTTTTTTAGTTTTGTTAACTTATGGGTTTTTAAACATGAAAGTAAGCATTCAAAGAAGAAATCAAAATTTTCGCTATGAATGTTAAAGGGTTATTGCTATTAAAGTATTTATATATGCTTATTGTGTGTCGAAATGTTTATACTTGCGTTCAATTCATGTATCTCCAGCATTACTACATACGAATCACAAAGCATAATTTATTTATGACAGGATGCCATGAGACACTACATCATGTAGATACTTGTGGTTTCTAAAACGTTTGAAGTAGCTGTAATATTGTACAATGGAGAAATGGACACGAAAATCCATTCTATTTAAAGCAAGTATATGGATGGTATATTCGAAGGGCCATATGGTTGATCATCTGCATTAAAAAAATAATTTGCTAAAATTAATTTAATCTCTCTATATTCATTTTAGTTTTAAATGCTCTTAGTAAGTTAGTAGTTACTGTGCCACAAAATTTTTTGTAGGTATCTAAGTATAATTTGCATAAAAGTTCAAATGAGTCTACGGCTTAGATTGTCTTTTCCTTATCATAGTTTAAATCACAGAATATCTTATTTAGTCTTTTGGTTAATGATGGTTTATGTATTAACGATGCAGTAGCTCTTAGATAAGTTTCGCGTAACCACTGAAAACAGTGGTTTACACAGTATGTTTTGTGCCCCGAATAGTAAATCTGTAACAATTAATTAAAATGTTTTTATCTAAATCCTTACATAAGATCCTAAGATATTAATCCGAAATTGTGATATTAGTGAAAATTGTTACATATGGCACGATTTCTTATAAATTAACAAACGCTACATTATATAGGGGTTTAATACAGAATTTACCATAAATAGTAACACATCTTATTTTTGCTGCAGTTTTCAAACCCCGTTCGTACATCAGAACTGCACACTACATATGGATAACTCTAGTACTTTAAAAAAATTATAATCACAAGAATTTCTAATTTAGTATTACAAAATTGGATATAATTTCATACAATTTAGAGGATATTCTGAGACATTCACTATACGTGAATTTTCAGTGCTTTGGAAAAATTGTTACATTGAGAATTTCTAAATTAGGCCTAAATTAATTTTTCGAAGTTTATTTAAAAAATCAAATGAGTCCCTAACATACGATTTGCCCTTTCGTATATTAAGGAGTCGTACCGTTTCCGAGACACAATGTGTCATAGGGCAATTTTTTTTTTACACTTTTGTCAAAGTTTATCCCCCCTAAATCCTACGCGCCTGGAAAAATTGGTAACTTTAAAGCAAGCTCTGATCAACCAATGTTATTTACACAAAATGGGTGGTCTTGGGCCAACGCTCTAAAGTCAACAGTTTCCGGGAAAAGCAGCTTTCTATGTTGAAAAACATGGTCAATTTATAAAATCTTCATAATTTGATATTCACGTATTACACTTTTTCGTACATTAATAAATTGATTTTTGATAAATGTTTTACAGCTTTGCAAACGTAGGTCTTTAAATAAATGTTACATAAAAGGGGTTAGCAAATTATCCATTTTGCAAGTTACCAAGGTTGAAAAACATATTAAGTAGGCAATGCATAAATCAGGTAGTTGCAAGAAACAATGCACAAATAGATGTGAGAATTTCCCAAAATGGCCACCATTCTAAGAATTTCAATCTTGATAATTTTATGACGTATTACACTATTTCCTACACTAAAAAATTCAACAAGCTATGCGACTATTCTTGAGATGCAAACTTTCGATTCAATTTATATCTGAAAACTACCATTGTTCCGTTCAATACAGATCAATTATGTTTGGAACTACGTTAAAACTAAATTTTTGAAATGTTTGAATTCGGTATAAAAATGGTGAAGAGTGCTTTGGAAAATTTGTGAAACAACGTATTTGACATTCAAATAATAATTAATTGCTATTGTTGTGATCGTTACTGTAATGAATAATTTTACATTTCCTGAATTCGATGACATGCATTTAGTTGTAAAGGGACGCCGTCAGATATCCCAATGTTTTATTATTATTAATTAGTTTCCTAAAGTTTATTAGCAAGACGCCGTCCTTTATTCAAAATTTTCCTGTCATGATTAATTATTTGCTAAGTAAAATACCAGTACTGATATAATATTCACGGAATTCATTAAGATATAGTGACTCGCTAAATGCACAGGTGCAAGTAATTATAAAAATTCATAGAAGTTTTAGTAAAAGTTAAACATGTTTCATAACGTTGCATAAAATTGCACAATAATTAATCATGCATCCTCCCTTCAGACGTAAATCTCCAAAAACGTTTAAAAGTTTGTATACGTCAGAGCGTCTTCCACCAATACTGGCTTGCGGAATCTCACCACCAAAGTTTCGTAACCACCCTCGCAAATTCTTTATAAAAACGCGGCACGCGTTGCTAAAGAGGAGAATGATTATCAATCGCTCTCCACCAGAAGCCCGCTACCAGAAGAATCCGAATAGAAATCGTGTGCCCTATCGTCGCGTTCGCGCCGACTACTACCGTTTAAAACCGTCAACCTGTAACCGCCGTCCGAGTAGGAATCGCGAATCCGCAACTTGATAGCATCACCGAAGTCAAAGAATTAGAGTTGCAGAGATCTAACGTTGAACGCACGTAAGTCGAGATAAATATAACACTATACACCTGGTGATAGGAATATGCAGGGTTGTAAGCCCGACATACTCTCTCATTACTAGACACCTACACTGTGGAGTTTGAAGGGTAGTTGCCCGACATTCCATTGACCGACGGAGATCCTCTTGTTTAGTTTAACGGGTGGTTGCCCAGATTGCTAACAAAGCAGACCCACACACACACCTACAATGTGGAGTTTGAAGGGTAGTTGCCCGACATTCCATTGACCGACGGAGATCCTCTTGCTTAGTTTAACGGGTGGTTGTCCAGATTGCTAGCAAAGGAGACCCACCTACACAGATTTACACTAACACTAAAAAACACCTCGACAAACGTACCAACAACCGCAGAGTACCTGTAACTAAAACCTCGTCGGAAGATTAAGCTGAACACCTAGTTAACTCCGTTAATCCAGTAAGATAGAAACGTAACCGTAACAACTAGACGGGTTAGTCAATATTAAACTATCGTCTGTAATAAAGCCACCACCGGAAAACAGTAAGTTACACCGTTTGCAATTAATAAGATTGTTACCTGTAAACCAGAAACTACCAGATAATATATTTCGTGTTAAATAATTCAAATCATTATTGTTAGACGCGAAAAATTCACTTTAATAGAAAACGAAGGTTTTATATTTTAAAATCGGCCAACATAACAAAAGTTTTTTATTTTATTTAAATAAAAACCTGTGTACTAAAGTAATTAATGTAGGAACAGAAACAAATAATCCGAGGCTACCGTATAGAAGCTACCTTCAAAACGAAAAGCTTTCATTTATTTAAAAAGGGCAAAATTGAATGTAAACGTGAAGGAGTTTATTTTCATAAGAAAAGCAGGTATAAAATTAGAGTACTTTTATACATTTAAAACCGACCGCTTTAAAATATCGATTATTTCTTTAAAGGCAGAGCATTGAACTCATATTATTTCGGCAATTAACCAGTATAAACTGAAACCAGTCAAAGGACCTTCTATTAATGTTACATTACAGAAACTCCAGAGGACTACCTAACCCTTAGTTCCGGGACCCACCAGGACGTAGTATGTCCACTTAACGATCCTGCCAGGAAAAGGAGAATCCACCGTAAAATATATTTATATATATTAATTAAGTAATTTGAATAAACCATATTAGACATGTACAAAGTAAATAGGGAACAAATATATGTATATAAGCTTTTTTTATCTATTTGTTCAAAGTGTTGAGAGCCTGAATAACGAACCCCGATCCTTATTTTGCAAGTACAAAATTCCGACTGAGCTAAAAGGGCAAAAGTGATAATTATTCAGTAGTAGTAATACACTTAACAGTAAACCTCCATTTTCGTTGACAGGAAAAGGAGGGGCGTAATACATAGTGGTACAGCAAGAGGTAGTGCTGTGGCTGCACACCGATTGTATCAGATCGGTTTACAAATAGTTTTGCCAGAGCGACGACAGTTCGTCGTAGTTGATAGAAACTTGCGTCAGAGAGATGCCGTTAAGGTTTTATTCGTAGAAAAATACACAAGAGAGGGTCCGTGCTAGACCAGTAAGAGATTTTCTTTTATAAAGAAATCTTACAGCGAATCGAAACATATCGCTCTAAAAACATTCACCAGATTGCTTCTATTGTTGGTGTAAACCACCAGATAGCATGGAAAAGTCTTGTATGAAAATTTGCTAGACCCATACTAACGGCGAAAAGTGCAGCAGTTGCTTCCTGCAGAAGACATTTACAATACTAGAAACTGTCAGAGGGAGGGGGGTCAAGAAAAGCCCCATGCGATACATGTAAATGGTATAAATTTTCTCTCAACGTGTGTTCTGGTTCAGTTGGAAATACTTTAGTACTTAAGCTACCTGGGCGTTTAAATCGACCAAACTTCTTATAATTTTTCCAAAATGTTCTCCCCGAACTTTAGATGCCCCTCTCAATATTCAGCAGGAAACATATTTTATACAAGATGGAGCACCCCGTCAAGCTGGTATTGCAGTACGTCAACACCACGATACAGAGTATTCTAACCGTTGGATACGGCGATTCGGACCGCAATCATAGCATCCCAGGTCACCTGATAATAATCCAATTGAATTTTTCCTTTAGAGTACCATGCTTAGTTCAATTTGTTCAACGCTTATTAACCCTCGAGCGCGCGCAATATCTGTGAGATACGGGCCTCGTAACTTTTCGTTAATAATCGCGTTATTATCGAGTGTTTTGGGTCGGATGCTTACGTACCTTCCTAAAACAGTGTCCTGAATGTGGTCAGTGAGTGTGCAACTTTTTCATCACTTAGTTTAGCTGGCAGACATATTGTGTATCCACTAGATACGTTGCGCGTTCTCAAGTAAGTATTTTAATCCCTTTTATAATTTGCAAAACAGAGATTTTGCGTAATTGTTGATCTATAATTATTTATTTTTAATCTTAGTTTTCTTGTGAAATTAGTATAACAAGAGTTAAATTGTGATATTTTCATATAAAACGAAATAAATGTGTAGAATCTGAGGTCAGCAAATAAAAATTTGTTTTAAGATCATGTCGCTTTCAAAGCAATCGTACAACTTGAACAATGCCAATGACGTAGAAGAACTTCAAAAGTACCTGTTTGATTCCGACGACGAACATGATGAAGTCGAAACAATTGCAAGTGACGAAGATGATGTTGCTGAAGGCGTTTTTGAGACTAGGGACAGCGATTCGGAGTCGGAACAAAATATGGACAGCGGCGACGGGTCAGATAACGACGGTAATTTTTTCTTACCAGCACCAAAAGTTAACGTCGACTTATACAAATGAAAAAAAAAACACAATATAAAACAAGAACAGGGTTTCGCAACACAATCAACAAGAATCTTGGCCAAGTTAACAGGACAGCAAAAACTCCGATGGAAGCATGGAAATGTTTTGTAAGTGATAACATGATTGATATACTTGTGAAATACACAAATCAATTTATTGACCAAGAAAGGGTGAAATTTTCACGTGAAACAGATGCACGTCCTACTTCTGTGTCTGAAATAAAAGCACTCATAGGGCTTCTTTATCTTTCTGGACGATTACGAGCCCACCGTTTGAATACTTTAGATTTATTTGATACTACTGGACACGGAGTAGAAATATTTGGAAGTACAATGAGCAGAAAAATGATAGTGAAACGTATTATGTGTCAAATTTAGAAGTTTATTGTGGGACGCAACCTGAAGATTCTCCTTTTGCAGTTAGTAACAAACCTGTTGATGTAGTAAAACGTTTAGCTGCTCCAATTTACGGTTCGGGTCGTAATGTCACTGCCGATAACTGGTTTACAGGCATCAGTTTGGTTGAGGAGCTCAGCTACGTAGGAACCGTAAAAAAGAATAAGCCATAAATTCCGCAAAATTTCCTAGATTCAAAACGTGCTGTTACTTCAAACATTTTTGGTTTTAGGAAAAAGTGTACTCTTGTTTCCTATGTTCCAAAGCCAAAAAGAAGCGTAATTTTTGTGTCTAGCATGTATTGTGATCAATCAATTGACTCATCAACAGGAAACCAAAAGAAACCAGAAATGATAACCTATTATAATCGCACGAAAGGAGGTATTGACACAAACGATGAATTGTGTGAAACGTATAGTGTTTCACACAATACCAGGCGATGGCCAATGGTCATCTTTTATTCCGTTCTAAACATGGCTGGAATAAATCCTCAAATAATATTAAAAAAAAATGGCCAAACGCGCGACAAACGAAGAGTTTTTCTCAGAAAATTGGGCGAGGAACTAATAAAAGAATATCTACAAAACAGAAAGAGCAATACCAAAGGAATTCCTGCTGTGCTTCAAGAAAAAATTAATCAAACCTCAGAACGGCTAAGCACAAATCCACCAAACAGAAACAAATACAGCACCTGCTTTAGAAGTTGATGATCAAAAAATGAAAACATGTGACACTTGCAAACACAATAAAACAACGCGCCTGACTAAATATGCTTGCAAAATATACAAAAAGCGTTTGTGTTTAGAACATTGCCAAATGGTCTGCGATGGTCACTGGCGAAATTTAAACTGACTGCATATTTATGTTTTGTATTTGTTTAAATTTTATACTCCCTTTTTTTATTCTTTAATGTTTCATTTAACCGTATTATGTTCTACGAGTTACGAGTTTTACGAGGACACATATGTAAGTTTGATCTGAAATTTGTACGTTTTCCAAGTTGCTAATAAAAAGAATAAAACAAAAACTGTGTCATTTCCTTCCTTAAACCCCTAAAAAACAGATTCATTGCAAAAATTTATATTTTTTAATATTTTATTTATTTTTAAGCCAATGTATCTCCCAGATACAATGCGCATCTTCGTGTAACGATTCTATTGCGCGCGCTCGAGGGTTAATAATGTGGAAGACTTGGAAACAAGAATGCTGGCGGCAGGTAATGAAATTAGAGAAAACCCAGATAGTTTGGATCGAGTGGACGAATCAATGTTTCGGCGTTGCACGCCCTGTGTGGAATACAAGAAAGCCATTTTGAGCAATTCTTAGGTTATTTTTTTATTACTTTAGTGAAATGGATAGGAGCTTGATATGTTCATTTTCCTTTTTTTCTAGCTACTACTTAATTTATTCATTGTTTACTTAAGATGTTTCTCAATCTGGGCACCTTAAGATTCAAGATTTAATAAATTGACCACGTTTTTTTCGGAAACGGTTGACTTTACAGCATTGGATCAATAGTCCTTATTTTGCGTAAAAAGCGTGGTTGGTCCAAAGCGTGACCTAAAATTACAATTTTCCCAGCGGTGTAGATGTTAGAGAGGCTAAACTCTTTACCATGTACAAAGAAAATTGTTTTTGACACACCATATCTCGAAAACGGTATGTATGCAAAACTTTGTTTTTCAAAGAAATGCTAGTATTTATGCCAGCTATTACCTAATATATATATATATATATATATATATATATATATATATATATATATATATATATATATATTTCATTTAAGTTTCCACGAGTGTTGTTATGAAATGAAAGACTGATTCTTCAGACATATTCGTGTATTTTTAAAGTAAACTATATGTCAACGTTTTGGTACCTTAACTTTGCTACCATTATCAAGACAATCAGTTTGTCTTGATATAGGTAGCAACCCGAAGCTACCGAAACGTAGACATATAATTTACTTTAACAATACAAGAGTACATCCGAAAAATGAATCTTTTATTTCATATGACGGAAGCTCAGTCGGTCGGTTAAGCACTTGGATGCATGGGTGTTTTGGCAGGAGAGAAGATATACATAAAATTTAAAAATGGCACCACTTGATTTAATTTTATATCGCCCCTCTATCAAGAAAAGAGCTACGGCCACACAGGACAAAAGAGACAACTAAAATAAAATGGTGAACTAAGTCCACACTGACAAAGGACTGGCTAGGAAATTGATCGGAGATCACAGGATTAACGAAACAGCTTACGATCGTTTAACACCACTTATTTAATATACCCAATGTAAAATAGCATAAATTTTATAATAATAATTAAATTTCATAAGTATCTAACGTAAAAAATTATGGAGCGCCAACTCAAAAACACAAATACAATTCATTCAGGAAATATTCCCAATACATCAATCAATATACATCAGATACAATATATCTACAAAATAAACCACCAGTAATCAACTTACCTTTCAACTCAATCTAGAAAAAAATATGAATTATACTTAAAATTTACATAAGCAGACACAATACGGTCCGGCATCTAGCGTTGACCCTAAAGAAAAAGAATACCCAAACATGTATGTAATTATCCGAAATTGAATACTTGTACACCGATATTCCACGAAAAGCTCTCCGTCGGATTAATCTATCTGTTTCCAATCAACCGGACGCAGATAAACCCCAAATATAAAGCGAAAATTATCACTAGATGTCTACCCTGTTGTTTACCTTATGTAAGAAAAATTAATGTAGTTAATATAAGCATTACAGACAAAGTAAGCATGAAGCGTTTAGAAAATTCCGAAAGGCTAAGTTCATTACAAATTTGGCAATTATAGCGCAGGAATTTAAGAAATATGCAACACAGATTGACACATTCATTAGTAAGCATATGTTTACAAACCAAAAATTAAAGTGTTGCACTAAACAACTATTAAATTGTAATCAGTGAAAAGTAACAAAAAATTTTCAACCCCAATGATCATAAATAAATATGCAATTTAATTTACACAGTAATTGAAATAAATAACTTTTTATACAACCCCAGAAGTTAGCATAATTTATGAGATACCTTGTATATTTCGACTCAACAGTAGCGTTTCGTCAACCAAACAGCTGATTGCATCTACAGTAAACACAGACAGTTCTAACGGTTGAACAACTACGGTTATTTATCAAAAGAAAGCTAGTACATAAGAAAAGTTAGAAATTGATAGATAAAATACAAATTTTATTGCAAAGTTAAATGTAAGTATAAGTGAAACTTTGAAATAACCCAAATTATCTTTTACAGGTACAAATGTATAGCAAATGTTTAACAGTAAAAAGTATAAGCATTAATTTTAGGGATCGGATAATTGCGGAGACACACTAATACAATGTAGCAAGCACAGTAATGTAATTGTTATCAGATTTTCAGTAAAGTACAGGTAACGAGAGGCTCGTTATGTAGAAAAGCTAACAAAAGTCACTCACCGTAGGTAAAATTTTGTATGTGTGTACCAAAATACATATCCGAAACTAGTCGTAGGTGTAACGTATATTTCTTCAGTTAATGCGGAAAATACTAGGAGAAGGAGTAATAGTAAACTGTGTCCATTCAGGTTCTAAGGCCCATAACTAATATTTCACACCTCGGACGAATAGTATCCAATTGTGCTGTCAGAAATGGTTTAGCTATCTCTTATGGAATCACGAAAGATGTTAATCTTCAGTAAATGTGTAAAGGACCAGAAAAAAAAACCTATATAAGACAACTGTGTTAGAATTTAAATCAATACCCAAACTTTTATAAAATATGATCTTTATGCTGTATTAAAATTTCAAAACATGTACACATGCATTTCAAAGTTATGTTTAGTAAATAAGAAAAGAAAGTGAGTAGCTTACCTCTTAACCGAAGCTAACGTGTAGTAGAAACAAAAAAATTAAAGCCGAACTAAAATTCGAAATCCCAACAGGATTTATTTATATGGAAAAGATCAAAACCAGCAACAGGCTGAGTTAAAATTTTACTTGAAAAATTCAATCAAATTTTTAAGAACACCTTTTCCAAATTTTTCATTTGCTTCTAACTACGCATTGGATTTCTTTTTCGAAAATGGCGTTCTTCCTTCCTCTATCAAGGTACCAGAAAATCACAAAAAAAGAAAGTCTGATTAAATTCTACCAATAACAAAATTTAAAACGATCACATGTTTGAAAAATCTCCTACTAAGAACGAATTTTATTGGCAATGTTGCCATTTTCCAATAACATATAGGATGAGTCGCAACTAAAGACCATAAATTTATAAACCAAATTTACACGTATCAATGTGTTACGTACAGTGATGATTCCTGTTACATACACCTACAGCAGTTTCGTTTTTCGCGTGTTACATTATTAGCATGGTAAATAGGTCTTTACTGATGAGGGGGGAAGTGTATTGGAGAGCCGTTAGGTGCGCCTGTAATCTCATCGACCCAATAAAAAGTGTTACTTTGCGTATAATGGAATATATTTTGTTATTCATTCGTAAACTATTCAAAAATGAGAATTTTGTTACATTTATGTGTAATGATTTCTAAATGTCTTGTAAGCCTTACCTTTAAGTATAACTACGACAACGTGCTACCAATTGTAAAATTACGGTAACACATACACATGCTGTTAGTGACAGTTGACTTGTAGAATTTTAGTTAGTAGCTTGTAAAAGTGACTTTACATAGTTTAAGTTTAGTTAGGTTAATGCATGTTTACTCTTGACTAACAAATAAAATGCTTTAGCTGCTTACGATGCTGAGTAGTAAATCGAAAATTCTGAATTAGCTGTGGTGACCAGACATAAGTACAGAGAATATCAGAAATCGATAAAAATAGTAACATTTATTAAAACATGATAAATAGTTAATATACTTTTGAACCGCAAGGGTTTTAAAACAGACGCTCTGGATGTTTGTATTCTTACAAAAGATCTCGACTCGTAAGTACTGTTTCGATTCATTTTCTATTCGCCCCCACAACCTTTTAAATGTAAATATAACGTGATTAAAGTAAAAACTCTAATTTTCTAAAGAAGTTAAATTGGAATGCTTTGGTCGAAAATAGGATATTCTGTCAGACCCACAGCTTATTGAAATTTTTATTTAATAAATACTTTAGCTATAATAAAAGAAATGATTCGGTGCACAACGATATGGTAGACAATTTTCACTTATAGAGTAATGTAATGTTGATAAATAAAAAAATTATTTTGTTGGAGCAACGTGTAATATTGAATTCCTCCCTGCTCCTATAGCTATAGGTTTTATACTAAACTTATTTGGAACTACCCCTAAGACCAGAGTGGCGCCCAACATCGAGCCCAGAAGGAACACAGAAAGGCAAAAAAAATTGTTTGGCCGATATACCATCCCGTATATAGGTTCAAAACAGTGAGCTTATTTATAACTAGGCCTTTCTTTCAGAATAAGTTTGTATAGGATTCTTTTGACTTAAATACTTATACCATTTTTAAGGACAACTAAGATTTTATTATAATTAATACGTTCTTCAAGAGTATGGTTCTATATAATTTCTTTACACCGAATCGCAAGTTTAATAACATTTTTGGTAATGTGGATATTAGCAATGCTTACTTGTAAGAATACTCAAGTAGACACATGGTGTAGATAAACAAATGAAAATGTAGGAAATTGACAGGGTCGTGACATAATAGCTCCTAAACATCCAAGACTCATCCGATGACGTAATCTCTCGCCATACCATACATTTTTACTTCAAAAATAGCCAATCCGTACTTCAACCAGCGCAAAAACCATGGCAATATACCCAAATAATCAACGGTATTACTATCCCTACTACCAGTCCAGTAACAAGAAAACTAAGGCAGATGTTGCAAATGGGGGTTGAGTTATGTCGGACTCAGCAACGTGATGTCCTACTTAAAGCAGATCTGTGAGCTTCAGCTGTGCCATAGTGTAAAATATTAGGAGCTGTAGCTTGCACTTCCAACTCTGGTAGAAGGAAATACTTTACTGTAGTGTCAAAATGTTACGTGTATTGGAAGACTTGGAATGATCTGCTGTGGAAACTACTTTCCAGTTTGTTAAATGTAAGCGTCAATATACACTACAGGAAAGGACCGTACAGAATAATCTGCTGGCTTTGTAATTGCACTGAAAACCTTAATGATGGGACACGAAGGAATGTACTCAAACGGTCAACTGGACAGAATTTGAAACAAAAAGGGCAGTAAATTTAATTGGATTTAGGGTCAGAACATCGTCATTGAATCCGCAAAACCTCGTATGAGTCATTTCTGACCAAAATAATATTTTTGCACCATTAAGTTCCCCGTATCGTAACACATATACTGCAAAACCTCTTATGCCTAAAATAAATAGTTCTGGAGATATTCATAAAAATCTAAACCACGTATCGGTCAAAGACGTGTAAGAACTGGCATGAGCTTGTGTTTGTATTTAAAGATTGCACGGTCATTTCGGGCTTCCGAATTTCGGAATATGTTGTAAATAAAATCAAACTCCAGTGTTGCAGTGTAAGTGATTCAAATATTTAAAGGGTAAGTAATTCATTAGAATCAAACTTTATACATATAAAAGTAATTATTGATAACAAAAATATGGTTTCTAATAAGAGGACTTGTCCTGTAAAGAAACTTCTCTTACGAGTTTTTTGTGTTGCATATTACATAAGAATGATGTTCTGTCCTTTTTTTTAATAATATTTTAGCATAATTAATGTGATAGGCCAAGAAAATTAGATTTTTGCTGCTCAAAAAGTCGTACAAAGCTAGACATTTTTAAATCTACTTTAGGCATCCCAAATAAATGGTACATTAGTTTGCGACGATTTCTAAGCTGTGCCAAGTTTTGAAGGCCAAAAAAACACGAAATTTTAGCACTTTTTTTCAGTTTTTTGCTTAAAACTCGAAAACTGCATATCTTACAGCAAACTTTACTCCTACCAAGATTAAATGAAAGCATAAAATTTCGCATCGAATGACCTATTTTAAAAATCGGTTTAGCCATTTAGCCACAATCTTTTTTATAAAAAATTTAACCAGTGAAAAATATCTAAAGTAAATGGTCGAATAAAAGTTAATAATGAAATTTGTATGTTATCGTGTTTTTACAGGTAGAATGGCATCCGCTAGAAGTCATTTGATATTAAAATTAGTCAAGAGAAGTAAACTTTCCATAATTATATTATATATATTATATACTTATATAATTTGAACAAAGAATACAGGGAAAGTAAGGATTCCGATATTGACATTCAGAGTGAAGCTCTACTAGTTTCACAAAGTAACAATTACACCGGGACAGACAACGGTGATGGTCTGAATTTTAAAATCGAGAAAGAAGTACCTTCAGATCAAGAAAGTTCGTCGATCAGCGAACACGAAGAAGTACAGCGGAACATCCCAACTGAGCTTGCTGAAGAAAATCAAATCCTTCCCGTTGACCACCAACTGTAGAAAACGCCAAAAGAAAAAAAGGTTTAACTCGAGACCAAAGCCAAAAAGAAAATAGAAAACGTATACTAGGAAAAGAATGCGAAGGTTTGAGAACAGTTGATGGAAAATATCAGTTTGTCAAACCTGGACAATCAACAGAACTTAGTGCAAATTGTCATTCTAAAAAATGTGCGAAAATCAGACGACTTTGTTCTAAATTTTCTCCGCTGAAAGAAATGCGGGAATGCATTCCAATGAAGACAAACAACTTTCCTTCACCCTTTTGAGACCAACTAAACGAATGTAAGAACGGAAACAATTTTTGCAATCGTTTTTGGAGCAAATTCCCAAACTTCCTAGCCATTATTGCCGTTCATCATCCAGAAAATTGTATGTGGAGCCAGTATTCAAAAATATAAGTGATATATACCAGCAATTTCAAAAATATGCAATAGAACATAATGTAGAACCTCTTTCCAGAAACTACTTTGTGCAAGAATTGGATAGTCAAAATATAGCCCTATTTAGGCAAAAAAACATCAGTACTGCATTCTATCACAATTACATTGAAGAAGCTGTCTATCAAGCACACCAATGAAGAAAAGCTGAACTCAGAGAACAAAAATAGAAGAATAAACAAATGGCAGTAAGCAACTCCGAACAAGTTTTAGCCCTTACATTAGATATGCAAGCTGTGAAATTGGCCCCATTTACTTATACTTAATAAATTATTTTATAACGTACACTCAGTTTAATTCCTCGTGTCACTATTTTCTAGCAAAAAAAACTTCAAAATCACGTATGTGATAACAATTGCTTATCTCCAATTTTTTTTTAAATACCCTTCTCTTCGCTTAAAGAATCCAAGTAATGCACAGTTTTCAAAATCTCTTCCAAAATTTTTGAGAATGGTGAGCTAAAAACGTTTTTTCACTAACCTGAAAAAATCGGATTTTTCCACATACGAGGTTTTACGGATTCAGCGACGATATACGATTTAAATCAAGGGAAGTTTGCATAATGTGGTACTGTTTTTACTACTGTGTGAAGGTATATAACACATATTTCATACATTTGCGTTGTTTGACGCGAGTCAACATTCTAGTTTAACAATTAAGCTATATTTATTGAGCGCTATCAACATTTTATAGATTCTTAGTCGAACTCTCAACAAATTCAGTGTATTTATCTGCAAAGCATTTTCATAATTTATTTATTTTATGTGTTGATTAACCAAGAAATATTTATTAATTAGTTGATCATTTATTATTTTGTGTTATATTAAAGTAAATACTTTTCAGTTTATCGTCGGAATTTAAAATTTAATTAGATTAAGACTGGTGTTAACCTTTGGTACAACCATATCAACATCTGTGATGTTCATGTTAATTTGCCTGTAATATATTAAAATATTGTTGCTATCTTTAATAAACATTAGTATGATCGTGTTTATAAATTTTGACCTTAATGATGCAATAATTCATGTAAAACATTTTGTTATAACAATAAATTTTAAGAAAGCCTTGAATTGTGTTTAATTACTTAAAAAGCTGATAAGAGATTTTTGTAGTAATTTTATTTATGATTCAGTCGTGCTTACATTAGTCTCAACAATAGTCTATGGTAATTATAGATCTTTACTTTTGAACCACTACAATGCGAGCGTGCTATTGGAAAATTATTATTTTGCTTATTACAGCATGTGCGCCTGTGCACTGCAATTTGATCATAATATTACAAAGTGGTTTTATTTAAATTTTTAACACATATCCATCACGTTATGGATGACCCCAACTTGGAGAGGAAATTAAAGTAAAATTAAAATGAACAATTTTTATTTTGTACCTTACTTTTGTACCTTAATTTTGGAAAAAATTCCCTAAAAAGCGAAAAATTGAATTTGTAACATTCTTAACGTAGATGCATACTTTTCATCATACATACTTTTCTCCGTACATACAAGTAATTTTGTTTGTTTATTTATAAACCCTTCTGTAGCTAGTGCTTTCTTCACATCAGTGCTTTTAAGATTAGTCACAACTGAATCCATCTCGAATACATTTCATTCCAATGATGTTATCCCTACGCGATCTTCCACTCGTCCTGTAAAATTGATTGGGAAATGAAGCCCATCTAAAAAAAACAGAGCATTATCGTTGGTAATACTGCACATTCTTAATATTTCGAAGAAATATACAAAATTGTTATAAAAAAACTCGACTAACACAATAATAAAATAAAATGGTACGTATGTTAATAAGTTGTAATAAATCAGTCCTGAAAATTAATTAATTTTTCTATTTGATATACTTAAAAAAATATTCACTTCATTTTAGCATTTTCGTAAACGAATTAGCTCTATTTTCTAACCAGTCGACACAAGATATCTGTATCGGTAGAGCTATCTCTCAATCACTACACCCATTTCCATGTTTCTAAAATTCATATTACGGTGTCGGCGTTGTAATGAGACCAGACCCATATTTTCACACCTAAACCGTGTTATCCTTGCTAATCATAATCGAATACAACTGCTGTGTTGTAATTCGATACCCAGTTAATTGCAAAAATAGTGCTAATCAGATTTAAAGTATTTTAATTTAAAATTGAGCACAATATAGACCCAGTAAGCTTACTCTGAACATCCTGTAACAATCTAGTTTGGATTTGTCGATAAAAGATGAGTATTCATTAGTACACTTGTTCATACCCGTTATTACTTAACTTCTCAATTTTTTATTAAAGTGGACGAAGTGCATCCATTGTTTGAGTGATAATTAATATATATATATATATATATATATATATATATATATATATATACCTATATATGTATATATCGTCACCTTAGTACTAGAACTCGATAATTCTAAAAAGCACATTGCTGAGAAAACTGATTTGAAACTTTGCATAAAATTGGGTGCTTTACAGCTAATAAACATTCAATATAATTTTATTGTGGTTTGCTGACTTTATCAGAAATGTTTGTTGTTATTTGAAACGTTTATAAGATATAATAAAATACTTATCTTTTTGGGTTTTTTAATGGTGTACTTTAAATTATACAATCTAAACGTTTCGATAACACTTACAGTTATCTTCGTCAGTAGTAATGTTTGTTAAAAATTGCTAAAGATGTAGTAAACAATTTTGTCAAATTTGAAAAATTAAAACATAAACATAAGCCTCCTACTAATATAAATATATATATATATATATATATATATATATATATATATATATATATATATATATATATGTATATATGTATATATATATATATATAGTATACATGTATATACTACAGGGTGCTCAAGTTCTCCATATTTCTTCTGCTACGCCTGAACGGTTTGACATAATTTAGTTTTTTACTTTCGTGAGGTGATATAGAGGTGAATTGTGTACTCTGTAAAAATATTTACCGCTATACAGGCTGACTCATAAATAATGTGGCATACCAGGGTTACATTTTTTTAAATAGCACCCTGTATATTTTACCGGATACTTCGATTTGTGCTCCCAAGACAAGAAAAAAGTTATCATATGCTATGGGTTTATTATGATCCATTTGCTATGAAAAATAGGTCATCTTTGAGAATTTCCTGTGAATTGACCAAATCACATTTTGCAAGTTGGAGCTAACTAAAAATTAGCACAATTCTTCTAGTTTTTGTCAGATAAAAATAATAATAATAATAATAATAATAATAATAATAATAATAATAATAATAATAATAATAATAATAATAATAATAATAATAATAATAATAATAATAATAATACGAGATCCACCTTGACGTGGTGGGGAGGCTCACTAGCCACTGTTGCCAGCAGTGGTGAAGCAAAGAGATCTCAAGCCGTTTGTCTTCGTCTACTCGTGCTATCTTACTGTAGTTAGTTTGAAATCTCAGTCTTGTTTGTTTTTCTTTCTTCCGTCCCTTGTTCTCTGTTTAAAAAAATATGTAAAAATAACAAAAAAAGGCCTTGGCCCGCTGGCAGTTAGCGATAAAATGCATCGATGACGACAACGCAATGAACATGGATTATGGAGAGTAACTCAAGCCCTTCGGGGCGCCCACATTTTACAGTACAGGGGTTCGGATTGTCCCCAGTACCGGTCGAGAGCGAGGCGGAGCGGGCAGGCCTCACCCGACCGTTATCAAGCGGCTGCTCGGCGTCCGTGGTAGGAAACCAGGCCACAGAGCTAGTAAGAGCTACTGGAATTGACGACGACCCTAGCGTGAACACGGATGACGGCATGGTTTCGACAGTTTCCAATCAGAAAACTGTCAAAAAAGGTAGTCAGGAAAAGGAGACTTCTTGGTCCCGATTTCTGCTACTTAAAAGGAAAGAAGGCGACTTCACAAAGTGTAGTCCCTTCATGATATCTAAAGCTTTGTATGGATACGTAGGAGAATTAAGTAGTGTTAGAAAAGTTAAAGGGTTACTTTTAGTGGGAGCTAAATCGAGAGCACAATCAAACATGTTACTAAACATGAAAAGGTTATCCGAATTCGACACAGAGGTAGCAAAACATCCTACTCTGAATATGTGCAAAGGGGTAATTTATTGCCCAGATTTCTTAAATTGTAGTTTAGACGAAATTAAAGAAGGCTTAAGCCACGGGTTTGTGGTTGATGTTAAAGGAATTAAAGTAAAAAAGGGCAAGGAATTAATTGATACACCAAACCACATACTTACCTTCGAAAGAGAAAATATTCCCAGGACCATTAAAGCGGCAATGTACTCTTTAAAAGTGAGGCTGTACATCCCAGCACCTTTGAGATGCTTTAATTGTCAGCAGTTTGGGCATGCAGCGATATACTGCAAACTAAACAAAGTATGTATTTGTGGTAAACCCCCACACGAGGGCACGCCATGCGAAAACCCCAAGTGCTGCCCAAACTGTAAAGGAGACCATATGGCTATATGGAGAGGATGTCCTATCTATAAAAGAGAAACAAAAATTAAGGAAGTCATGGTAACAAACAAAATCTCTTACCATCAAGCTAAACAAATGGAGGGATATGCAGTTACAAGGGAATCTACTTACGCGCAGATTGCGTCATCGTCTGCAAGCAGTCTGACTTTACACACGATAATTCCTGAAATAAGGAAGATTATACAGGAAGAAGTAAAAGTACTTACCGCTATTACTGAAAAATCTTTCAAGGACCAACAAGAAAAGAATGAACTTGTTAATGAAATTAAGAAAATTATTCGTACTGAATTAGAAACGGCGTCTCACTCTATGAATGTACCTTCGATATGCTCGGAGGTTGAGGATATGGAAGAAGAGTCTCGTGGTGCCAAAAGAAGAACGGAATCTACTGAGTCTAGCCTTCAGTCTACTGATGACGTGACTCTAAGGGAAGCTAGAATGAGAAATTCAAAGACGACAGTGAAGGCAAAGAAGAAAAAGGGATGGCAACTAGGGAGACCCCGAAAGCCACCCTCCTAAGAGTGATATTCAGACTGTGATATTATCAGTTGAGAACTTATTTCTTAAATCTGTGATAATATTTGTTGTGATTGTTTAATATTTTACATTTTACCTGTGATATTATTTGTTGTAAATGTCCAGAGAATTTTATTTATACGCAGAGTATATATTTATATTTTAACTTTAATATTTTACATTTTACCTGTGATATTATTTGTTGTAAATCTCCAGAGCATTTTATTTATACACAGAGTATATATTCATATTTTAACTTATTTATTTATTTACTAATTAAAATTATGGCGTACAACCGTATAATTCAATGGAACTGTAGAGGGATTGAGAGACGATATGTTGACATTAAAATGCTCTTACATGAATATAATCCAATGTGTCTTTGCCTACAAGAAACGCATCTTAATCACGATCAACCATATTCCCTTAGAGGGTATGAAATATTTCGTAAAGATTACGCTGAAGGGCAAAGAGGATCTGGTGGTGTTGCGATTCTAGTCAAAAATAGCCTACCTATCGAAAGCATTGATTTGAGCAGTCGATTGCAAGCTGTTGCAATAAAAATAAACGCAGTAATGAAAATAACCATCTGCAATGTATACTTGCCCAATAGAAATTGGGACATTACAGAGCTCGAAAATCTTGTAGAACAACTACCTACACCATTCTTGTTACTTGGAGACTTTAATGTACACAATGTTCTGTGGGGTTCCACCAAAAATGATAGCAAAGGTCGAATTTTGGAAAAATGGTTAAATACAGACCAAATTACTCTGCTTAATACCGGATCAGCAACATACCACAATGCTCGGTCCAGAATTTTTGACGTTCTGGATCTGACGTTAGCTTCTACAACACTAGTACCTAATCTGCGATGGTATCCTCTTGAAGACCTTCATAATAGTGACCATTTTCCTATTGTCACAGAAACGGACCACGTCATTCCAGAAAGGAGAGTCGTCAAGAGATTCCTTACTGATAAAGCTGACTGGAACAGGTTCCGCGAACATCTTGCAGTACCAGAACAAATAAATGTAAAAAACCTTACCAACTCCATTATGAAGTCAGCAGAGATGAGCATTCCTAGATCGGGAAATCAACCCATAAAACGACCAATTCCATGGTGGAATTGTGAGGTCAAAGACGCTATCAGAAATAAAAAAATAGCATTTAGAATGTACCAAAAAGATCCTACGGTTGAAAATCACGTAAAATTTAAAAAAGCTAGAGCGGTTAGTAGAAGAAAGGTGCTTGAAAGCAAACGTCAAAGTTGGAAGCAGTACACTTCCTCAATTAACTCAAGCACCGATGCAAACAGTACCTGGAGGAAAATCAAGGCTGTTAGTGGTAAATATAAAAGTAACGCAATTTCCTCAATACAAACAGATCAAATTACTGTCACGGAAAACTCTCTTGAGATAGCAAACACACTGGCTAATCATTTTTCAAGTGTCAGTAGCTCGGTCAACTATCACGAAGATTTCTTACGAGTAAAAAATAGAAGAGAGGTTGAAGTGTTTTTTGGTACTACATGCAACATAGATTACAATTTGCCTTTTACAATGGGAGAAATGAAATATGCAATGAAAAAGAGTAAAAAAACCGCACCGGGACCGGATGAAATCTCAAACGATATGTTGAATAACTTAACACATGAAAGCCAAAACGCATTGCTAACACTTTTCAATAAGCTCTGGAATGAAGGTACCTACCCAGAGGAATGGAAAGAGGCGATAGTTATACCGATCCTAAAACCTACCAAAAATCCATTATTAGCAGCAAGCTACCGCCCAATTAGTCTAACGTCTTGCATGGGCAAGCTTTTTGAAAAAATGTTAAACAACAGATTGCAGTGGTTTTTGGAAAAAATGTAACTTCCTAGGGTCCTACCAAGCAGGCTATCGAAAATATCGATCAACTACTGATCACCTAGTTGTTCTTGAGAATGAAATCCAAGAGGCGTTTCGTAAAAGAGAAAGTCTTGTAGCGGTCTTTTTTGACATCAAGGGTGCCTTTGATATGACATGGAGGCAAGACATCATAAATAAACTATTTAATTTTAATTTACGAGGCAATTTACCAAATGTAATAAAGTCCTTCCTAACGAATAGGCGTATCCGTGTAAGAATCGGCGATGTATATTCCGAGACAAAAAAAATTGAAAATGGAATACCACAAGGGTCTACGTTAAGTTGTACACTTTTTTTCTATAGCAATAAATGACATAGTTCTGAATGTGCCAGATTCCATTACAAAATGTTTATATGTAGACGACATCGCTATTTTCTGTTCAGGTAATACAGTCGGTGAAATATATCGAAAGCTTCAACCTGCAATTAACCAAATTGTAAAAAATGGAAACGGAATTGGTCTTCGATTCTCTGAAGAGAAAACGCAATGCATGCATTTTAGCAGACTCAGAACTCCAGATTATGGTCCACTCTTGTACATGGGGAATAAGCCTATCAGATGTCCCGAAAACGTACAATTTTTAGGTCTTACTTTTGATAGATCCTTAACCTGGAAACCACATATTGAGCACCTTAAAAATAACTGTTTACGAAACTTAAATATCCTAAAAGTCCTAGCAAATACCAAGTGGGGATCAGATCATAAATGCCTGATCAAGATTTACAAAGCATTAATATTGTCACGGTTAGATTATGGATGCATCGTCTATTCGTCTGCTCGCAAATCGTTACTTGCCATCTTAGATACAGTGCAAAACGCTGCCATTAGGTACTGTATCGGCGCTTTTCCTACCAGTCCAATTGAAAGTCTGTATTGCGAATCAGGAATCCCATCCCTAGAAAACAGAAGGAATCAACTGCTGACTATATATATAGCAAAAACCAAAGCGTTACCATCGCATCCTATTAACCATAAGCTGAAGATTGAACAGCACACATATAGAGTACGACCTACAATCACCCGACCTGTCTATGTGCGATTTAACGAGTTCATCCACAGTCATAATATAAATATTCCAACGTTAATGAATGAATGGCCATTAGAGTTTCCACCATGGATTACGCCTAAAATAAGAGCAAGAAAAGATTTAATCTATCTTAATAAAAATATAACGTGTAACAATACTTACCTGCAATTATTTTCCAGAATATGTCAGGAACAACCGTCATGCC
Source organism: Vesta saturnalis (assembly GCA_036346205.1). Lineage (NCBI taxonomy): Eukaryota > Metazoa > Arthropoda > Insecta > Coleoptera > Lampyridae > Vesta > Vesta saturnalis. The sequence goes on along the minus strand of JARFJB010000767.1, from coordinate 5,686 downwards.
AAACACTGTACATAAGCGGGTGTAAAACAGAAAATGGAGTTGGAAGTGCAATCATGGTAGAAAATTTGTCATACAGCTGGGGCCTGAATCCAGCATCATCCACAAGTTTTGCCGAAGAATACGCTTTATGGCAAGCAATGTTATACTGCACCATGGTAAATGAAACAAATAATTATATAATTGTTACTGGCAGCCTAAACATCGTAAATAACCTATCCCAAATGTATTCCACTAATCCAATGTCCATTACATGCCAATCCGCCCTGAAACATTTAAACGAGCAAGGAACTATACTAACATTCATTTGTACACCGAAACATGCAGAAATACCGGGAAATGAACAGGTCGAATCATTTGCCCGCCAAGCAGCATACACAGCTACTGTAGATGTGGACCTAATGAAAATGAAAGATTTTAAAAGGTATTTGCAAAAAAATAGCTTTAAAATATGCCAACAACTATGGTCCACAACAAACACGCATCTCTCCACAATAAAACTCCATGTTCAAGGGCTATGTGAATTACCAAACGCGTCTAGAGAAGAAACTGTTAAGATACATAGACTACGAATAGGACACACAAAGCTCACACACCAACATTTGCTGAAGGGAGAACCAGAACCTAAATGTCATGATTGTCAAGTAGCGTACACTATCAGACATCTTATACACGAATGTCCAAAATTATACCGACAAAGATCTAACCACAATATCATGAACGCATATCCAGAGAATTTTAAGACAACTGAGGGTACCAAGAACATATTAAACTTTTTGAGAACTATAGACGTATTTAACCGAGTGTAATATATAAAAATAGAGTGAAGGAAAAAGTGTATATGAGGCGATATGACCGTTTTGTAGTTAAAGCCTCAAAAAAAAAAAATAAATAAATAAATAAATAATAATAATAATATTTATTGTCCAACCGAAAACAATCTAATTATAGGACAACGTGACAAAAAAGTAACTAGTAAAGAATACATAAATGCTTTTCAAAGGCGTAATTAAGTAAGTAAAGTAACGCATATAAAAGAAAATTGAACTCTAAAAAAATAAATAAGTAATAAACTAAAATAAGACTAAATAGGTTGCTAATGAACATGAAACAGAGTTCTCGCCATGGTAACAAACAGTAATCACTAGTAAGAGTAAGTAAAATAACCATTAAGTTTCAAGTGCATTTAAAAGACTCTTAAGTGTGCAACCATTAATGTCTACGGGATTTGGCAAATTATTATACAATCGAATACAATTGAAAATAGGGGGTTTAAACAATATATTTGTTTTAGGTGTAGGATAATAAAAGTTTTGTGGTGTCGGGAAAGATACGAAGGAACTTGAACATGAATTAATGAAAGCAAGTAAGGACAATAAATTTCATTGTGCAAGAGTTTATATCAAAATTTAAGACAGTACTTATGGTGCTGGAGCTCTAAAGTATGAAAATTAAATCTTTGAAGCAAAATTTCGTATTGACAGCCTCGTTCAGGGTACACTTTGTCCATTTTAAAAACTAATATCTTTAAAATTAATGATTAATGTAAATAGGATTTCAAATTAGCGAAAAATATTCAAGCTTTGAACGAACTAAAGAAAAAAATAAACGTTTTAAAGAAGTTACATTACAAAAAGATTTGCAATTACATATTATAAAACCAAGCGTAGATATAGAAGCTCGTGTTTGCATATGAAGGTAATTATTGAATGATAACTCATTGTCAAAATGTATTCCCAATTCTTTAACAACTTCAGTCCTCTGTAGAATAGATGAATGATTTATGTAGTTAAACTGAATTGAATTTACTTTTCTGGTATAGTAATTGTTTTACACTTAGGGATATTTAAGTACAAGTGGTTAGAAATACACCATTTATGTATCGTGTCAAGTTGACGTTGAATAAAGTTACAATCTTCGACGGATGGTATACGAGCAAATATTTTGAGATCATCGGCAAAAAGTAATTTTCCGAAGACAATTTTTTCGGCGAGATCATTAATGAATAATAAAAATAGTAGAGGGCCCTGGTTAGACCCTTGAGGCATACCAGAAATGGGTTCAATAGTAGCAGACGTAAAATTATTATAAGTAACCGGTTGTGAACGATTTTTTAAATAAGATCAAAGCAGGGATATTAATGAGCCACTAAAACCAATATATCAAAGGCCTTAGCAAAGTCAGTCTAAATGACAACTTGGCCATGATCATCCAGTACAGCAGTAATAAAGTGAATCATACATGCTAAATTAATCACCGTTGATCTCTGTTCCACAAAACTATGTTGAAATGGAGAAATTAGTCTTTTAATCATTGGATATACTTTTGAATAAAGAATCGTTTCATACACTTTTACATGTTGTAAATATGAAGAAAATTTGATTGCTGTATAAGGTGTGTTACAAACCCAAAATGTCATTTATCTTTTTCTTTCATGTAACACCCTATATTTCATTTGACCAGTCGATAGAGTTTGTCAAGGGCTTTCCAAAAGTACCCCATAGTATGTCTCTAAAATGACTGGTTAAACCTTCATTTTTGATCATTTGACACGCTTCATCTTTTCAAAAACTCATTTTTATAAAACTCACTGATATTGGGGAACTGTCAACCATTGCACTTTTTTCATTTTGACAGCTTCATCACCCGTACGAAATATTAATAATAATAGTAATAATAGCTACCAATACAAATATCAAATAAATGTATTAGTGAACACTTCTGCATCATTAGAACCCCAGTATAAGGTGATAGTTAAAATAACGTGATAAAATTACCTTAGCGACAAGAAAGTAGTTAAATACGCTATAATTCTCAGTTTATCGAAAATGAAGACATAACCAATCATTTTAGTAATTCACTGTGGGATATCATTGGAAAGCCCATGAGAAGCTCTTTTAACTGGTTAAATGAAATATAGGGCGTTCTATTTAAAAAAAAAAATGAGATAAATGACATTTTGTGTTTGTGACTCACCCTGTACAACAATCAAATTTTCTTCAGATTTACATCTATCAAAAATTAGAACACTTGCTAATTTTTGGTTAGCTCCAACTTGCAAAATGTAATTTGGTCAATTCACAAGAAACTCTCAAAGATGACCTGTTTTTATTGGGTCATAAATCTCTTCAGGTTCATAATAAATCCATAGTACGTAATAAGTTTTTTCTTGTTTTGGAAGTATGAATCGAAGTATTGGGTAAGTATACAGGGTGCTATTTAAAAAGACGCAAGTTTTACGCCACATATTTATGTATAGAATTAAATTATCTCAAACCGTTTAGGCATAGCGGATAAATACGAGTAATTTGAACGCGTAGTATAGAAGTACTGCTAAATTCTAATTAATAAGCGATTGCGATTCAAGTTTACCCTGAACGAGTTTGCAACTAGGATAGCTCGAGTTACATTAATAAAGACGAGCTGTCTACTAAATTTTACAGTTACATCGAGAGTCACTTTTCAAACCACTGACATTAACAGTAAACCTTTAATGTATTTTAATATTTCATTAGCACGTACAGTTGAAGTTACAAAAATTATCAAGGTACGTTGAAATTAGAATTTATATTGTCAATTATAAAAAAACTACTGCACATAACCAGAATTCCGTTATAATTAGTATTACAATTAAAATTAAACTAGATTTTGAAGAAAACTACTTTTAGTACATTTTCAAAATTGGCTAGATACAAGGTGCGCCTTGGAAACGGGCGATTTTAAATGTCATTTTAATAGTCAACTTCAAATAATTAGAGGCTGCTGTTACTTTTAGGCTATTGTGAGTTTAACAGCATTTTGTCAAAATGCAACCGTGGTCAGCTGAACACCGTTCTTTTGCCGTAAGAGCATTCCACAAAAGCAATAGTTACATAGTAGTTCAGATTATGTTTCGCAACCATTTTAACATTGTTCGTAATAATGCTGTGCCCTCTGCGTATGCTATCAAAATTTAGGTTAAAAATTTTGAAGAAACAGCTACATCGCTCAAACGGAAGCCCCACCGGAGATTGAATCCAGTGAGAACACCGCACACCATTCATAGCGTCAGGGAAGCTATCGTAAGAAGTCCATAACGTTCTGCACGGCGTCACTCAATTTCGCTGGGAATTTCAGCGACAACCTTAAGAAAAATTTTACACAAGGACTTGTATTTTAAACCATATAAAATTCAGATTGTGCAAGAATTAGAACCAAATGACTTCATAAGTCGTTCAAACTTCAGTCGTGATTTGTTAAACCATATTAACAATAATGCAAATTTTATTGACAATGTGATTATGAGTGATGAAGCTCATTTTCATCTCGCAGGATTCGTAAACAAACAGAATTTTCGATACAGGACACATGAAAACCCTAGAGTTCTTCATCAAAAACCACTATATAGTGCAAGAGTGACAGTGTGGTGTGCAATTTCGTTCTTTGGGGTAATTGGTCCATTTTTCTTCAAAGATGACAATGGAAATTCAGTGACAGTTACATCAGCCCGGAATGTTGGAATGATCGAGACATTTATAAGACCTAGGCTAGCGTTACTTCCACAGATAAATGTCGACACATGGTTTCAGCAAGACAGGGCAACTGCACACACTGCCAGAATATCTATAGAAGCACTGAAACGACTGTTTCCCGATCACTTCATTTCTAAGAATGGAAACATTCCTTGGCCAGCGATATCTCCGGATTTGTCGGCGAGCAATTTTTTTCTGTGGGGCTACTTAAACACTAAAGTTCAACCGGATACCTGTTGAAATTTTACGCAATGTTATGCATAGCTTGCATGTACGTTTGGAAGAATGTTGGCATAGAAACGTTATTTTTAAGAAATAACATGCTATTTTATATAGGTTAACGTGAAATAGTTTTTAATTTTCTTAATAAAATGATCTCATTATTTTTTATGTCTTACAAATCGCCCGTTTCCGTGGCGCACCTTGTACTATTTGCTTATTACTACTCGTTTTGGTAGCCTTAAGCGTTTATGTTAAGTGTAGAAAAATGTGGATTTTGCCCATTAAGTTGAGATTCGCACTGCATATTGATGAGTGAAAGGTCAAATCGAATACGTCTAGGAAACATGGCCCGAGATAGTGTCCAATAATGTAATTCAGCATAACATTAGTCACTGTACCTCCTCATTCAGTAATACGTTGATTGCCTTTGCGTGATTGAAATTGCCATTTAGGCTTTACTGCTTTGATTTGAGGTAGAGCGTCGATTAGTAATATGACCTGGCTGAGATACACTGCCATGAAAAGTTTTGTCGTCCGCAAATAAATGGTTCTGGTCCTCAACTGCATCACGTATTCGTCTTTTATAAAAAAATCAGTTGATGAGCGTATGGGTTAATCCAAAAGGGTAAGTATTGTAACATTTATTCAAAACGGTAACAAATGCTTTTGAAATATCTAGAGTCACTACAACTGTTTTACGGAATCGTTCTATTGTGTTGTCCCAAGCCTGCACACATGAAAGATCGGTAGCTATAAGGCTCGATCTTGTCGCCTTTTTTTGGAATAGGTTGAACACTTGCTAATTTTATTAGTTTCCATAATGAAGAACATTCCCCAGAAAGTATAGGCATACATTAGTACTCAAACAGGACGGTACTACTTGGAGAAATGAGGAAACATTTCTTTAAGATAATAGTTGGGATCTTGTATCGAAAACGAATCTACTTCATAGCGCA
>JARFJB010000766.1:0-27631 GCA_036346205.1 Vesta saturnalis | reverse complement strand
TAAATGTGTACAGTGTATAATATTAGGTATATTGACCAGAAAACGATCATAACAGTTGCCATACTTAAAATGGTAAAATGTATTGACTTTTGTATTACGTATGTGAGTGAGAATGTGATTTCATAAAAAAACTTTTAATAGATATAAAAATAATACAATGAAAAAGGAAGCTTTATTAAAAAGCACGTTTTTATTTATGCGTAGAAAGTGCACTAAAAAGGGGAAAATAATTTTTTCTTTGCATCAAAATGTGATCAAAAAACTTTACGACTAAAAATAAAAGCATGGGCTGCTCATGTTATAAATATGTGACGGAGAGAAATGAATAGCGTTGTCACCAATTTGATTGCTTTCATTGGACCATTTTGTTGGAACCATGGGATGTTGATATTTAGCCCCTACATGTCTCGCAACACAAATGTATTAAGTATATGTCGATATTGTACATCAATCACAGCGACGTCAGCCTCTTCATTTCGCAAAAAAATATACCGATGATACCGGCAAGGATGTGCGGGCTGAAAGAAAAGCTAAAAAAGAAAAAAATTAATTCCGTGGAGCTCCACGTATAGAAATAAATTTCCGTAATAAATTTAGAAAAAAAGGTATCGGTTCAAACTTCTATTTGAGAGTACCCCCTGGCCCCTGTACATATAAATGTAAATACATGGAAATATATGAAATAATTAGCTACACTATACCTTTTCAAGTTCAAATTGGTCCAAATTAGTAATGAATTAGTCCTACTGTTCCAATCCCTCCTATTAGGTAAACAGTCGCTCCTTTTTAATTTGCAGATATACTCGTGCAACACATTAAAGTTCGTTTCGTCCATGCATACGATAGGTGTATTTTGTGCGTGAACATCTAACAATTTTATTTTCTTTCTTTCTTCTAAACTAATTGCGTTTTCGGGTTCTCAACGAACGGCCTCGTACATTTACGTCACCAACCGTTACACCATTTGAATCGGCACATGCTTGCCTAACACATTTATCCATGTATGCATTGAACAGCCACGGTGACACGACATAGCCTTGTCGCAATCCTTGCTCAATATTAAAGTATTTACTCACAACTCCTCTCACCCCAATGCATACCCAGCTATCGTTATAGACTGCCTTTATTCCGTTTATTAGACCTTTACTTACCCCATATTCATTTAATATTTCCCACTGATTCTCAGTATTTACTCTATCATATGCTTTCTCCAGATCTACAAACGCACAGTGTAGCTTCTTTTGCTTTTTCATATACGTTCGTATAAAGTGAAAACTTTATTTTTAAATTTTAAAACACCTTTTTTTACATATCTCGAGGTTTTGTGGCCTAAACAAAACGCAAAACATATTAAAAAAAAAACAATTTCGTGTCTGATTGTGTCTGTGTGTGAGTGTGCGCTTATGATGTTTTTGACGTTATCGATAAAAAGCCATTCTTAAAAAAAAACGAGTCTGTCTGTCTGTCTGTCTGTCTGTCTGTCTGTCTGTCTGTCTGTCTGTCTGTCTGTCTGTCTGTCTGTCTGTCTGTCTGTCTGTCTGTCTGTCTGTCTGTCTGTCTGTCTGTCTGTCTGTCTGTCTGTCTGTCTGTCTGTCTGTCTGTCTGTCTGTTCTGTCTGTCTGTCTGTCTGTCTGTCGTCTGTCTGTCTGTCTGTCTGTCTGTCTCTGTCTGTCTGTTCTGTCTGTCTGTCTGTCTGTCTGTCTGTCTGTCTGTCTTTCTGTTTGTCTGCTAGTCTTGTCTTGTCTGGTCTGTGTCTGTCTGTGTCTGTTGTCTGTTCTGTGTCTGTGTCTGTGTCTTGTCTTGTCTGTGTCTGTTCTTGTCTTGTCTTGTCGTGTTGTCTGTGTCTGTCTTGTCTTGTCGTCTTGTCTTGTCTGTGTCTTGTCTTGTCTGTCTTTCGTGTCTGTCTGTCTTTTCGTCTGTCTGTTCTTGTCTTGTCTGTGTCTTGTCTGTGTCTTTCTTTCTTGTCTATTCTTGTCTTGTCTTGTCTTGTCGTTGTCTTGTCTTTGTCTTGTCTTGTCTTGTCTGTCTGTATTTCTTGTCTGTTTGTCTTGTCTTGTCTTGTCTTGTCTGTTTGTTTGTCTGTCTTTCTGTCTTGTCTTGTCTTGTCTTTCTGTGTCTTGTCTGTGTCTTGTCGTGTCTTTCTGTTTTTGTCTTGTCTGTTTGTCTGTCTTGTCTTGTCTGTGTCTTTCTGTGTCTTGTCTTGTCTTGTCTTGTCTGTCTGTCTGTTGTCTGTGTCTGGTCTGTGTCTGTGTCGCTGTCTTGCGTTCTATGTCTGTTCTTATCTGTCTTGTCTTGTCTTCTGTTCTTGTCGTCTTGTCTTTCTTGTCTTTCAGTCTTGTCTGTTTTGTCTGTGTCTTGTCTTTCTTGTCGTGTCTTGTCTGTGTCTTGTTGTTGTCTATTCTTGTCTGTCTTGTCTTTGTCTTGTCTTGTCTGTTCTGTTTGTCTTGTCTTGTCTTGTCTTGTCTTGTCTTGTCTTTGTGTCTGTGTCTGTTTGTCTTTCTGTCTTGTCTGTGTCTTGTCTGTTCTGTGTCTTGTCTGTTTGTCTTGTCTTGTCTTGTCTTGTCTGTTCTGTCTGTCTGTGTCTTTCTGTCTTGTCTTGTCTGTCTGTTCTGTCTTGTCTGTTGTTCTGTTGTCTGTGTCTTGTCTTGTCTTGTCTTGTCTTGTCTTTCTGTCTTGTTTGTTTGTTTGTTGTCTGTGTCTTTCTTGTCTTGTCTTGTCTTGTCTGTTTGTCTTGTTTTCTATGTCTTGTCTGTGTCTTTCTTGTCTTTGTCTTGTCTTGTCTTGTCTGTCTTGTCTTGTTGTCTTGTCTTGTCTTGTCTGTTCTTGTCGTGTCTTGTCTGTTTGTCTGTCTGTCTTGTCTGTGTCTTGTCTTGTCTGTTTTCTTGTCTTGTCTGTATCTTGTCTTGTCTTTCTGTGTCTTGTCTGTTTTCTTGTCTTGTCTGTGTCTTGTCTTGTCTGTGTCTGTTCTTTTTGTCTTGTCTTGTCTTGTCTGTGTCTGTGTCTGTGTCTGTCTGTTTGTCTTGTCTGTCTTGTCTGTTTGTCTGCGTCTGCGCTGCGTCTGCGTCTGGTCTGCGTTTCTGTCTGTCTGGTCTGCTCTTCTGCTCTGCGTCTGCGTCTGCTCTGCTCTGCTCTTGGTCTGCCTGTGTCTCGTTCTGTTCTTTTGTTCTCTTCTTTCTCTTCTGTCTTCTTCTTCTTCTCTCTTCTTCTTCTCTTCATCTCTTTCTGTTCTTTCTTCTTCTTCTTCTTCTTCTTCTTCTGTCTGTCTTTCTTCTTCTTCTGTCTTCTTTCTGTCTTTGTTCTTCTTCTTCTTCTTCTTGTTTGGTTGTTGCTTGTTCTGTCTTCTGTTGTTGTTGTCGTTGGTTGGTTGTCTGTCTGTCTGTCGTGTCGTTGCTTGCTGTGCTGTCTGTTGTCTGTTGTCTGTGCGTGCTGTCTTGTCGTGTCTATGCTGTCGTTGCGTCTGTGCGTGTCGTTGGTGTCTTCGTCTGTCTGTGTCTTGTCTTGTTCTGTCTCTGTTGTGTTGTGTGCTTTGTCTGTGTTGGCGTGTCGTGTCTGGTGTCTTGTGCGTGTCTGTCTTGTTGCTGTTGGGTTGTCTGTGTTTGTTGTTTGTTGGGTTTTGTTGGTGTGTGTTGGTTGTTGTTTTGTGTTGTTTTGTTTGGTGTGTGTGTGTTTGTTGTGTTGTGTGTTGTGTGTGTTGTGTTGGTATTTGGTTGTGTAGTTGTGTTGTGTGGTGTGGTTTGTGTGTTGTGTGTGTGTTGTGTTGTGTTTTGTTGTGTGTGTGTGGTTGGTGGTTGTGTGTGTGTTGTTGGTTTGTATGTTGGTGGTGTGGTGTGTGGTGTGTCTGTGTTATGTTGGTGGTGTGTGTTGTGTGTGTGGTGGTGTTTGTTGTGTGTGTTGTGGTGTGTTGTTATATGTGTGAGTTGTGGTTGTGTTGTGTTGATTGTGGTGTGTGTGTGTTGTGGTGTGTTGTGTTGTGTGATGTGTGTGTTGTTGTTGGTGTTGTGTTGTGTGTGTGTTGTGGTGTGTTGTTGTTGTTGTGTGGTGTGTGTTGTGTTGTGTTGTGTGTGTTGTGTTGTGTGGTGTGTTGTGTGTGTTGTGTTGTTTGTGTGTTGTTGTGTTGTGTTGTGTGTGTGTGTGTGTTGTGTGTGTTGTGTTGTGTTGTGTTGTGTGTGTGTTGTTGTGTTGTGTGTGTGGTGTATGTGTGTGTGTTTTGTTGTGTGTGTTGTGTTGTGTTGTTTATTGTGTTGTTTTGTTTGTTGGTTGTGTGTTATGTGTGTGTGTGGTGTGTTGTGTATGTTGTTGTGTTGTGTGTGTGTGTGTGTTGTGTGTGTGTGTGTGTGTGTGTGTTGTGTTGTGTTGTGTTGTTGTGGTTGTGTTGTGGTGTGTGTGGTGTGTTGTGTTGGTGTTGTTGTGTGTGTGTGTGTGTTGTGTGTTGTTATTGTGGTGGTTGGTTGTTTGTGTTGTGTGTGATGTTGTGTGTGTGTTTGTGATGTATGTGTGTGGTGTGGATTAGTGTGATTATGTTATTTTGGGTTAGTTATTGTTGTGGTGTTGTGTTGTGGGTGTGGTTGGTTTTGTTTGTGTTGGTTGTGTGTGGTTGTGGGTTGGTGTCTTTTGTGGTGTGTTGATTGGTTTTGAGTTGTTGGTGTGTGTGGTGTTGTGTTTGGTGTTGTGATGTTGTGTTGGTGTTGTGTGGTTGGTGTTATGTTATTGTAGTTGGGGTTGTGTGTTGTATGTTTTTTTGTTATGTTGGTTGTGTTGTTTGTGTAGTCTGGTTGTGTTTATGTTTGTTATTGTGGTTGTGGTTGTTGTGATGTTGAGTTGTGATGTTATTTGGTTGTTTTGTTGGTGTGTTGTTGTGTGGTGTTGGTGTTGATGTTAGTTTATGTTATGTTGTTTGTTAGTTGTGGTGTTAGTTGTATGTTTTTTGTTGTTTTTTGTTGGTGTTGATGTTGGTTGTATTGTATGTTGTGTCTGTGTTGGGTGTGGGTTGTTGTTGTTTTGGTTGTTGTTGTTGGGTTGTGTTGTGTTTGTATGTGTTGTGATGTTGGTTGTGTTGTGTTGTGTTGTTTGTTTTTTGGTGTGATTGGTGTTGGTTGTGTTGGTTGTTGGTTGGTTGGTTGGTTGGTTGGTTTGGTTGTGGTTGTGTGGTGTTGGTTGGTTGGTTGGTTGGTTGGATGTTGTGTTGGGTGTTGGGTGTTGGTTGGGTTGTTGGGTTGGTTGGGTTGTGGTTGGTATTGGTTGGTTGGTTGTAGTTGGTGTTGTGGTGTGAGTTGGTGGTTATTGGTTTGTGTTGTGGTGTGAGTTAGTTGTTGGTTGGTTGGTGTGTGGTGTGTGTGTGTGTGATGTGTCTATGTCTGTCTTGTCTTGTCTGTGTCTTGTCTTTGTTTGTCTGTGTCTTGTCTGGTCTTGTCTGTCTTGCTTTCTGTGTTTTGTGTCTTGTCTGTCGTGTCTTGTCTTTCTGTTCTGTTCTTGTTTATGTTATGTCTTTGTTTGTTTTTTGTTTGTTATGTTATGTTTGTTTGTTATTCTTGTTTGTTTGTTATGTTTATTTTGTTATGTTTTTTGTTATGTTTGTTTTTTGTTATGTTTGTTTGTTTGTCTTTGTTATGTTGTTTGTTATGTTTGTTGTGTCTTTTGTCTTGTTAGTTTGTTTGTCTGTTTGTTGTGTCTGTTGTGTTTGTTTGTTGATCTGTTTATGTCTTGTTTGTTGTGTCTGTCTATGTTTGTTATGTTGGTTGTGTTGTTTGTTTGTTTGTTTGTTATGTTTGTTATGTTATGTTGTTTGTTGTGTTGTGTTTGTCTTGTTTGTTGTGTTATGTTTGTTGTGTTGTGTTGTGTTTGTTGTTTTGTGTTGTTTTTGTTGTGTTGTTGTTTGTTGTTGGTTTAGTTCTTGTCTTTGTTGAGTTCTTGTCTGGTTGTGTTGGTTTCTGGGTTTTTTGTTGTTTTGTTTTGTTTTGATTTTTTGTAATTAATTAATTTTTCTTAATTTTTTGTTTTTTTTTTTCTAATTTAATTTTAATTAATTAATTAATTTTTTGTTTTTTTTCTTTTCTTTTTTTTTAATTTTTTTTGATTTTTCTTTTCTTTATTAAATGTATTTTTTTCTGTGTGTGTGTGTGTGTTTGTTTGTTGTGGTTCTGTTGTGTGGCTTGTTGTGTTGCTTTGTGTGGTGTGTGTGGTGTTGTTTGTGGTTGGTTGGTGTGGTTCTGTGTGTGGTGTGGTGGTGTGGTGTTGGTGTGGTTGTGGGTGTGTGGCGTGGTGGTGTGGTGTGGTGTGGGTGTGGTTGTGGTGTGGTGTGGTGTGGTGTGGTGTGGTGTGTGGTGTGGGTTGTGGTGTGTGGTGGTGGTGGTGTGGTGTGGTGTGTGGTGGTGTGGTGTGGTGTGGTGTGGTGTTGTGTGTGGGTGTGTGTGTGTGGTGTGGTGGTGGTGGTGGTGGTGGTGTGGTGGTGGTGTGGTGGTGGTGTGGTGGTGTGGGGTGGTGGTGGTGGTGGTGGTGGTGGTGTGGTGGTGGTGGTGGTGGGGTGGGGTGGGGTGTGGTGGGGTTGGGGTGGGGTGGTGTGGTGGTGGTGGTGGTGGTGGTTGTGGTGGTGTGGTTGGTGTGGTGGTGTGGTGGTGGTGTGGTGAGTGGTTTGTGGTGTTGTGGGTGGGTGTGAGTGTGTGGTGTGGTGTGGGTTGGTGTGGGTGTGGGGTGTGGGTGTGATGTGGTGTGGTGTGGTTGGTTATGTTGTGTTATGTGGTGTGGTGTGGTGTTGTGTTGGTGTTTGTGGGTGTTGTGGTTTGTTAGTGTTGTGGTTATGTTATGTTTGTTTGTTGTTGTTGTGTCTATGTCTATGTCTGTGTCTGTGTCTTCTGTGTCTGTTTTGTGTCTGTTTCTGTGTCTTGTTTGTCTGTGTCTTGTCTTGTTTGTCTTGTCTTGTCTTGTCTGTGTCTGTGTTTCTGTGTCTGTGTCTTGTCTGTGTCTTGTCTGTGTCTTGTTTGTCTTGTCTTGTCTGTGTCTTGTCTGTGTCTTGTCTGTGTTTCTTATGTTTGTCTGTGTCTTGTCTGTTTGTCTTGTCTGTTGTCTGTGTCTTGTTTCTGTTCTGTGTTTCTTGTCTGTGTTGTCTTTTGTTTTGTGTTCTGTGTCTGTGTCTTGTCTGTGTTTCTGTCTTGTCTTGTCTGTTGTTTTTGTCTTGTCTTGTCTGTGTCTATTTTTGGTGTTTGTCTGTGTCTGGTGTCTTGTCTATGTCTTGTCTATGTCTATGTCTGTTTGTCTTGTCTTGTCTGTTTGTCTGTGTCTGTGTCTATGTCTGTGTCTTGTCTTTTATGTCTTGGTCTTGTCTTGGTCTTCTGTTCTGTTGTCTGTGTCTATGTCTTGTCTGTGTTCTGTGTGTGTCTTGTCTGTGTCTGTTCTTTGTCTGTGTCTTGTCTGTGTTTTGTCTGTGTTGTGTTGGTCTGGTGTCTGGTTGGTTCTTGTTTTAGTCTTGTCTGGTTTGCGTCTCTCTGCGTCTGCTTCTTGCTCTTCTGCTTCTTGCTTGCTTCTTCTTCTCTCTTCTCTTCGTTCTTCTCTTCTTCTTCTTCTTTTTTTTTTTTTTTGTTTTAATTTTTTTATTTTTTAATTTTAATTTTTAATTTTTTAATTTTATTTTTTAAATTGTTTTTTCTTAATTAATTTTTTTTTTAATTTTTTTTTTGTTTATGTTTTGTTTGTGTGTTGTTGTGTGGTGTGGTGTGTGTGTGTGTGTTTAATGTGGTGTATGGGTGTGGGTGTGGTGTGGTGTTGTTGTTGGTGTGGGGTAGGTATGGATGGTGTCTTGGTGTTGTGGTGTGGTGTGGTGTGGGTTGTGGTTGGGTTGGTGTGGTGTGGTTGGTGTCGTGTGTGCGTGTCTGTGCTTGCTTGCTGTCTGTGCGTTTCTGTGCGTGTCTGTGCGTGTGCTGTTTTGTGCTGTGCTGTCTGTGCTGTGCTGTGCTGTCTGTCGTTGTCGTGCTGTGCGTGTGCGTGTCTGTGCGTGTGGGCTGTGCGTGGTGGTGGGTGTGTGTGGTGGTGGTGGTGGTGGTGGGTGGTGGTGGTGGGTGGTGGGGTTGTGGTGGTGGGTGGTGGTGGTGGTGGTGGTGGTGGTGGTGTGGTGTGGTGGTGGTGGTGTGGTGGTGGTGGTGGTGGTGGTGGTGGTGGTGGTGGTGGTGGTTGTGGTGTGGTGGTGGTGGGTGTGGTGGTGTGGTGGTGGTGTGGTGGTGGTGGTGTGGTGTGGTGTGGTGGTGAGTGGTGGTGGTGGTGTGGTGGTGGTGGTGTGGTTGGTTGGTTGGTTGGTGGTGGTGGTGGTGGTTGGTGGTGGTTGGTGGTGTGATGGTGTGGTGGTGTGGTGGTGGTGGTGGGTGGTGGTGGTTGGTGGTGGTGGTTGGTGGTGTGGTTGGTGGTGGTGGTGGTGGTGAGTGGTGGTGGTGGTGGTGGTGGTGGTGGTGGTGATTGTGATTGTGGTGTGTGGTGTGTGTGGTGTGGTGGTGGTGTGGTGTGGGTGTGTGGTGGTGGTGTGGGTGTATGTGGTGTGTGTGGTGTGGTGTGTGGTGTGGGTGTGTGGTGTGTGGTGTGTGGTGTGTGGTGTGTGGTGTGTGTGTGGTGTGGTGTGTGGTGTGGGTGTGTGATGTGTGAGTGTGGTGTGTGGTGTGGTGTGTGGTGTGTGGTGTGTGGTGTCTGGTGTGTGGTGTGGTGTGGGTGTGTGGTGTGGTGTGGTGGGTGTGGTGTGGGTGTGTGGTGTGGGTGTGTGGTGTGTTGTGTGGTGTGTGGTGTGGGTGTGTGGTGTGGTGTGTGTGTGAGTGTGTGGTGTTGGTGTGGTGGTGAGTGGTGTGGAGTGTGGTGTGTGAGTGGTGGGTGTGTGGTGTGGTGGGTGTGGTGTGTGAGTGTGTGGTGGTGGTGTGTGAGTGTGTGGTGTGTGAGTGGTGGGAGTGGTGAGTGTGTGTGTGTGTGGTGGTGTGGTGTGTGTGTGTGAGTGGTGGTTGGTGGTGTGAGTGTGGTGTGGTGGTGGTGTGTGGTGTGGTGGGGTGTGTGGGTGGTGTGGTGTGTGTGGTGTGGGTGTGAGTGTGAGGTGAGTGGGTGGGTGTGATGTGGTGTGTGTGGGTGTTGTGGTGTGGTGTATTGGTGGTGGTGTAGTGTGGTGTGGGGTGTTGGGTTGGGGTGTGGGTGTGATGTGGTGTGGGTGTGAGTGTGGGTGTGAGTGTGGTGTGGTGTGGTGTGAGTGTGGTGTGAGTGTGGGGTGTGTGTATGTGGTGTGGATGTGGTGTGTGGGTGTGAGTGTGTGGTGTGTGGGTGTGGTGTGGGTGTGGGTGGGTGTGGGTGTGGGTGTGGGTGTGGGTGTGGGTGTGAGTGTGGTGTGGTGTGAGTGTGGTAGTGTGTGAGTGTGGTGTGAGTGTGGTGTTGTGGTGTGAGTGTGAGTGTGATGTGAGTGTGAGTGGGGTGTGAGTGTGGGTGTGATGTGTGGTGGTGTGTGTGGAGTGTGAGTGTGAGTGTGGGGAGGTGTGGTGGTGTGAGTGTGATGTGAGTGTGGGTGTGGGGTGGGTGTGAGTGGGGTGTGGTGTGGTGTGGGGTGAGGTGGTGTGAGTGTGAGTGTGTGAGTGTGGTGTGTGATGTGTGGAGTGTGGGTGTGTGGTGTGTGGTGTGTGGTGTGTGAGTGGTGGTGTGTGAGTGTGGGTGTGTGGTGTGTGAGTGTGTGGTGTGTGGTGTGGTGGTGTGTGTGAGTGTGAGTGTGAGTGTGTGGTGTGGGTGTGGTGTTGTGTGGTGTGAGTGTGTGAGTGTGTTGGTGGTGGGGTGTGAGTGGTGAGTGTGTGAGTGTGTGTGTGAGTGTGTGGTGTGGTGTGGGTGTGGTGTGGGTGTGGGTGTGAGTGTGGGGTGTGGGGTGTGGGTGTGAGTGTGTGGTGTGAGTGTGAGTGTTATGTGTGAGTGTGAGTGTGGGTGGTGTGGTGTGTGTGTGGTGTGGTGTGTTGTGTGTGTGGTGTGAGTGTGTGTGTGTGTGTGAGTGTGAGTGTGGTGTGTGGTGGTGAGTGTGAGTGTGGGTGATGTGAGTGTGAGTGGTGTGTGTGTGTGTGAGTGTGGGTGTGAGTGTGGTGTGAGTGTGGGTGGGTGTTGTGGGTGTGGGTGTTGGTTGGGTGTGGTGGTGTGTGTGAGTGTGGTGTGGTGTGGTGTGGTGTGGTGTGGGTGTGGTGTGAGTGTGGAGTGATGTGGGTGTGTGAGTGTGTGTGAGTGTGAGTGTGGTGTGATGTGAGTGTGTGAGTGTTGTGAGTGTGAGTGTGGGTGTGTGAGTGTGAGTGTGTGTGTTGGGTGTGTGTTGTGTGTTTGTTGTGTTGTGTTGTGTTGTGTTTGTTGTGTTGTGTTTGTTGTGTTGTGTTGTGTTTGTTATGTGTTGTTGTGTTTGTTGTGTTGTGTTAGTTGTTTGTTTGTGTTATGTTGTGTTATGTTATGTTTGTTGTTTTATGTTGTGTTTGTTTGTTATGTTGTGTTGTGTTTGTTTTGTTTGTTTGTTTGTTTGTTTGTTTTTGTGTTAGTTATGTTATGTTGTGGTTTTGTGTTGGTTATGTTGTGTTGTTTTGGTATTTGTATTTATGTTATGTTGTGTTTGTTGTGTTTTATGTTTGTTTGTTTCTTGTCTTGTCTTGTTGTCTGTTCTTGTCTTGTTTGTTTTGTCTTGTCTTTGTCTGTTCTGTGTCTGTTATTTTCTTTTCTTTTGTTTCTGTTCTTTCTGGTTCTGTTTTTTTCTTGTCTTTGTTTTTGTTTCTGTTTGGTCTGGTCTGGTCTGTTGTTTCTGGTTTGTCTTGTTGTATTTTTTCTTTTTTGTTTTTTGTTTCTGTTTTGTTGTTGTTGTTTTGTCTTTCTTGTCTTCTGTCTGTCTTCTTTGGTTGGTTGGTTGGTTGGTGGTGTGGTGGTGGTGTGGTTGGTGTGGTGGTTGGTTGGTTGGTGGTTGGTTGGTGGTGGTTGTTTGGTGGTTGGGTTGGTGGTGGTGGTGGTGGTGGGGGGTGGAGGAGGGGAGGTGTGGTGGCGTGGTGGTGGTTGTGAGTGGTGGTGTGTGGTGTGTGGTGTGTGGTGTGGGTGTGGTGTGGTGTGGTGTGGTGTGGTGTGGTGTGGTTGGTGTGGTGTGGTGTGGTGTGATGTATGTGGTGTGGTGTGGTGTGGTGTGAGTGTGAGTGGTGGTGTGTGTGAGGGTGGGGTGTGGGTGAGGTGAGTGTGGGGTGTGGAGTGTGGGGTTGTGAGTGTGTGGGTGTGAGTGTGAGTGGGTGTGGGTGTGAGTGTGAGTGTAGTGTGTGAGTGTGAGTGTGGTGGTGGTGTGTGTGTGGTGTGAGTGTGGTGTGTGGTGTGTGGTGTGTGGTGTGGTGTGTGTGTGGTGTGTGGTGTGTGGTGTGTGTGTGGTGTGTGGGTGTGTGGTGTGGTGTGTGGTGTGTGGTGTGTGTGTGTGGTGTGAGTGAGTGGAGTGTGGTGTGAGTGTGAGTGTGATGTGAGTGTGAGTGTGAGTGTGTGGAGTGTGAGTGTGGTGGGTGTGGTGTGATGTGAGTGTAGTGGTGAGTGTGAGTGTGAGTGGGTGTGGTGTGTGTGTGTGGTGTGTGTGTGTGTGTGTGTGTGTGTGTGTGTGTGTGTGTGTGTGTGTGTGTGTGTGTGTGTGTGTGTGTGTGTGTGTGTGTGTGTGTGTGTGTGTGTGTGTGTGTGTGTGTGTGTTTTTTTTTTTTTTTTTTTTTTTTTTTTTTTTTTGTGTGTGTGTGTGTGTGTGTGTGTGTGTGTTTTTTTTGTGTGTGTGTGTGTGTGTGTTTTTTTTTTTTTGTTTTTTTTTTTTTGTTGTTTTTGTGTTTTTTTTTTTTTTTATTTTTTTTTTTTTGTTGTGTGTTTTTTTTTTCTGTTGTTATTTTTGTTTTTTTTTGTGGTTTTTTTTTTATTTATTATTGTGTTGTCTGTGTGTTTTTTCTTTGTTATGTTTGTATGTGTTTGTTGCATTGTCCTACTGTTGTCTTGTGTGTTTTTATTATTGTTGTTTTGTTTGTATGTCTTTTGTATCTAAACATGTATTCTTTGTTTTTGGTGGTTGTGGGTTTTCTTGTGTGGCTGTTTTGTTTTCTTGTGTTGTGTTGTGTGTGTGTTGTTGTGTTGGTGTGTGGTGTGCTGTGTGCGTTGGTGTGTTCATGTGTGTGTGTGCGTGTATGGTGTGTTGTGTTCGTGTGTGTGTGCTGTGTTTATGGTGTGTGCGTGTGTGTGTGTGCGTGTGTGTGTGTGTGTGTGTTCAGGATATATTTTGAACCATTAAAGCTATCGATATGGAATTTGGTACAAGAATTCTCTGCCATAAAATCTAGGTCGATATCGTTAATGAGCAAAATACAACCAGTGGCGGGGCATTTTTAGGGGATCAGAAGACTAAGAAAATTCATTGCTTCAAATTTTGAAAAGTTACACAATTAAAATAACAAACTAATACTTCTTTATATAATTTCGAAATAAAAAAATATGTAATAATCAGTGGCGCATCGTTTTTAGGGTGCAAAATTGTGCATTTTTTTAAGGCCGAGCAATGGGAGTTTTTAAGATCCCTAAGAATAAATAATTTGTCGTAAAATTAAATTATTGTTATTTAATTTTCAACTATTTTTTGAAAGTTGGGTTATTTTTTAAGTTAAGAATAAATCATTTGCCAAAATTGAAAAATTCAAAATGACGCATCAAAAATGGGGAATTATCGTGCTTAAAAGCCGATATGACTCAAATTCAGGTATTGTGGGCTTTGAAGTTATTTATTTACATATATGAGAAAGCATTTTGGCATATAATTTGGCAGTGGTATATTAATCTAAAACACATTTCGATCACCTGCTGGAGAGCAACGATCTGATCAATATATCCTCTCCCTGGCATGAAGCCACTCTGCACATCCCAAATCTTAGTTTTTGTAGTTTCTCATACTCTATCAATCAGTACTCATCGAAATACTTTACCAAGTACAGTGACCAGACTTATTCCTCTGTAGTTTTTGCAATCATTCTTGTTTTTTTACCCTTATATAGTGGTACAATGGTAGTGCTCTTCCAATTACTCCGTACCTTTCCATACTTAAGGCATACATTGAATAATTCACACAATCTTCGTATAACCCTTGCACCTCCATATTTTAGCATTTCACCAGTGATTTCATCCACGCCTGCTCCTTTACCGTTTTTCAACTAGGTATACATATGCACATTTGTATGCCTAAATATTAGATACAAGTACGAAGCAATTAACTATTCAATTGTTTCACTGTAACTTGATTATGTCATGCCAAAATGATTTTGTTCAATGCCAATATGATATTGACTAGTGCCAAATTGGTTTTGCTTATTGCAATTTTGAAATTGACTAATGCCAAAATGATTTTGACTAAGGTCAATTTGATTTGATTATTTCCACTTTTAAATTGATGTTGCCAATTTGATTTTGACTAATACCATTTTTCTTCGGATTAGTAGTTCCAATAAAAAAAATTATTACTGGAACCTCAAAAAAATGTTCATATGGTAAAGTATCACAGGAACTATAAGTGCAGACACTTGAGCTAAAGTGGTATTAAGTTAGTCCACAAAACCAATTTATTATGTAAAGGTAGTAATTAAGGCGATTTACAGATAACTTTCGGTTGAAGTTTGAGAACATGAATAAAAATTGTAATTATACGGCAGCAATTAACTAATATGTTATAAACTGTAGATAACCCGAAGTCTTGTGAACAGTAATTTATAGTTTATAGTCACAGCAGAAAATTGTAGTAACATGGTTGTATAGCAGGTGGAAGTTGTACATGACCACGATGATATCGCTCCCACTCGATATGCTTCTTTTCGAAACTACAAATCCTTGTGGTGGGAGAAAATCTTAAAGGATATTGGGAAAAGGATATAAAGAACCATAAACCATGTAACGATACCTAAGGTGGTTGAGGGTTTGATGAATCTTGAATGGATAAATCAATCTGTAAAATGCCTGATTTTCAATTTAATCATTGGGTAGAGATTTTAACTCCCTAAATTGTTTCTTTATAGGCAAAAACAAAAAATTTCAAAAAAACTTGGTACGAGCTAAAAACTCTGACAATATGCTTTTATCCCTTCACACAGGTACCTCCTAAGTTAACAGCTTTATTTTATAGTTACATTTGGAATAAGACAAAAAGGATTTTTAAACTAAGAGGAAATATAAGTATATTGAAGTTAGCTAGTATTGCAAAACTGTAGGAAATAAAGTAGAGGCCATCTCTAACGTGTGTTGCATAACCATCAGTGAATAGTTTTGACCACATAATATTTAATATTTAAGTGTATGAAATTTAGGTGTTACAAATTCCCTCCTACCAATATAAAAACTGCGGTAAGAAAAGTCTATTTGAAGAATTAAATTAGAGTATCAGCTCAATACAACGTAGCCCTAAAATCTCAAAACCCAACTCTATTTGCAGTTAATGTAAAGCAAGCCGAACCTTCGACTGAAATAAGTTGTCCACCGAACCTAAAACCAACAGATTGCAAAGAACAAACTCGCTAAAGGAACATACTCGATAGGAAAAAGTAAACAATAGATAAATGGCTCAGATGCACCAGCAGTGGGTTACATTTAAAGAATGAAAAAAGGAAGTGAATGTAACCCCTAAAATTCCTTCCCTACAAATCCCAACCAACCATCCACAAGAGGAAACATACCGCAGAAAGAAATTTTGGTGGTAAAATACTAGTCTACAGGTCAAATATTCTACTAGAGACGTCCACAGGTTCTGGAGATATCTATAACAGTGGACTGTACAAAGTTTCTCTTCCGCACCCAATCTCCGGTAAACTACTAAACATCGTATCCGTAAGTATAATGCTTACTCGACGACTGGTAAGTTTTCTTTAAGTTAATGATAATCGATTTATGAGTCGTTTGCTAATTATGCATAAACTTCAAAACAGAAGTACCTCGATCGAATTGGGAGGTTTTCCAAAAAAAGTTACATATAAAATATGTTTTCGGCTACAAAAAAACCGCTCTACGTATAAGCTTGAGGATGGGACTTGGCGTATGAAAGATAGTGGTGCCTCGATTTCCACGCTATTATCCGTAATAATATACTGTGAGGTTCCGTAAACCAAAAATATGTTTTTCTCGAATAATATAGCGAGTTCACAAAGGAAAACAACAAAAAAAATTCGAACAAACTTGAGCTACGGCTAATATATAATTTTTTCCCGTAATGAATTGTGGCAGAGGGCCAACTAAATCGGTACAAATACTTGCCGTAGCTCGATAAGCCGTGAACCATAGAGCTGCCTTCTGCTCGACTTTATGGGAAACATAGCTAACATATCGGCGAAAATGTCTAATGTTCTGGGTATGCATACCCGGTAAATAATAATAAGTTGTGAGCTTTGTCTGAGTTTTAGTTACCCCACCATGTTCTGAAGTATGTCATGATTTTCTGGCAGAATACGTCATCTTTGTTTTTTTGGAGCAACCAACCCCCAAGGTTGGACTATGGCTGAGAATGGAAAGGAACGTGATTTACCTTTCGTAAATTATCGTGAACATGCCATAAAGGGGAATCTTTTGGGAGAATTAGTAACCTATGAGCACACATTTAAATACTATAAATCAGTGATAGGCGCCTTAATGGAAAACGAGTTATTTTCTACTGGAGCTATCAAATGATGACTGGAGATTTCTTGACAACCTTTTATATAGAGGATTAGAAATACATGAAAATCAAACGAAAACTGGGCATGTAATAAATAAAAATATATGACAAATTTGATAAACAACACAAAACTACACGTACACCTTACGCAGACCTTACAAATCGTACCTACACCTGACTACAATTGTAGTTAATCTTAGTTTTTGTAATTCATCCGATACTGCTCGCTCTGTTTTGTCTAAGGGATCTCTCCATAGTCCCTGTTGAAGAAATTATCTCTGATGTTGAAACGAGTATTAGCCATCTTCCAGGTCCTGTGGTAACCGAAATCAGATTTGAAACTACAAGAATGCTACGTAGAGGCAGCCTCCAAAAAAGAATTTGCACTGATTATCAAGCTTTAAAAGAATTACGTAAAAACATAGACCTCATAATTTTATCAGCAGATAAAGGAAAATGGATAGAATTGACTACATAAATAAAGCTAATCGTTTACGAAATGATTCTGTTTACACTAAACTATTATACAATCCTAACTACATCATTCTTCTTATTTAATTGCGAGTATTATCAACAGTTAGATGGAGTAGCTGTGGGATCCTCAACTCCACCATCGGTTGCAAATTATTTTATGGAACAATTCGAAGAACAGGCTCTAAATAATGCACCTAAGAAATCAAAACTTTGGCTTAGATATGTTAATGATGTTTTTACTATATAGCATTTTGGGGAAGAAGAATTAATGATGTTCTTAAACCATTTAAATAATCAACATACCATATTAAATTTACAATCGAAAAAGAAAAAGATGGTTGTCTTCCATGCATTCATGATTTAATTGGAAGGAAACCAGACAGAATCCTAACAAATTCGGTATATCGTAAGCCAACTCATAGAGATCATTATGTTAATGCTTCATCACATCATCAAGCAGCAAAAAAGTTTAGTACGATACGCACTTTGTAGAACCATGCCACAAAGATTTGGCATCCAGCTAAACTAGAACATGAATTAAACCATGTTGAAAAGGTCTTCATAAATAAAGGCTTCAACAAACAACAAATTACAGTAATTTCAATCGACACAAATGACGTCTACGGGTGATAAATCTACAACTTCAAATAAGTTTGCCATTTTACCTTTCCTTGCAAACAAAACGAATTTAAAATATTACAAAAGCAGTATTAAAATTCAACATCTTCTGGATTCTGCTAAAGACCAAATACCATTACACAGATGTGGTGTTTACGAAATACTATGCTCTTGTGGTAAAGTCTATATTGGTGAATCTGGAAGAAGCATTTAAACCAGGTTAACAGAACACAAAAGACACTTACGTTTACTTCATTCTACTAAATCAGCAGTTGCTCAACATGACTTAAATACTGCACAATATAAAATTTGAAAATACAAGAATTCTGTCTATCGATAGGAATTGGTATACAAAGAAGATTCGAAAAGCTATTGAAATTCTGAAACAGCCTAATAACTTGAACAGAAAGGTGAGGGAGAACAAGAAAGTGTGGGAGAAATGAGAGAGAGGATGGAGGTAGCAAGTTTAAAAGATAGAACGGGGAGAAAACGGGATGGAAGAGATGTTGGGACAGAAAATGCAAAGAGATCAAGAGAAAAGCAGGAAGAACACTAAGACTGTGAAAAAAAGGAAGGTAGAAAAAGAAGAATATAAAGAAGCAGTAAAGAAATACAAGAAAACATGCGAGAGTATGAAGGAAGAAACCAAGAAGAAACAGGAGCAGATAAAAAATAGAAAAACGGAAGAAGACGTATGGAAATATTTAAAGAAAGAAAAGGGGAGAAGATCGACACAATTGTGAATACAAATAAACGAATGGAAAAGATACTTTAGGAACTTATTGGAGGGGGAGCAGACAGAAAGAAGAAGGAAGACATACATTGTCTACGAAATGTATGAAGAAGGAGAAGGAAAAAAAGAAGTGGAAGTAATATAGGCAATACAGAAGGTGGGGAAAGGTAAAGCGTTGGGAGAAGACGCGATACTAGGTGAGAAGTGGCTATATGGAGGAGAAAATGTAACAAAAAGGACGACGGAAATAATAAACAAAATATGGAGAGGGAAAAGAGACGTGGCGGTGGGGAACACGAAAGTGTGGACGCTGGTATACGCAGATAACGTAGTATTAATAGCAAAGGAAGAAAAATAAGTGAAGGTGACGATAAAAACGATGGACAGATCTGGAAGTAAATGTGAACAAAACGAAGGTAATGATACTGAGAAAAGGGGAAGGAAAAAGGAGGAGAGAAATGTAGGGAGGAGATACAGCATGCAAAGAAATTCACATTCATCTGGGATACATGATGAGGCAAGACAACAAAGATGGGGAAGATATAAAAGAACGAGTGAGGAAAGGAAATAAAATAATTAGGACAAGTGTGGAGTGTGGGAGAAAGACAGTTTGGGGTGGACTTAAGGAAATGGAAACTATTATTTCAATAACTAATAAAAAGTGTGGTGTTGTATAAGAAGAAGTGTGGGGGTGGAATGAGTATAAAGAGGTGGAGGGGCTACAAGAAAAATACTGGGGATGGAAAGAGAAATACCGGAGTATGTTATCAAAGAGTACGTGCAAGAAGAAAAAATAAGGACAGAGGCGGGAAGCAGACCAATAAAGTACGAGGAAGAAATGAGAGAAAGAACGGAGTGTAAACTACTGCAAGAATGGTGGAAAGAAGAAAAAAGAAGGGAGAATAAAACATGGACAAGAAAACAGAAAATAATATTATGAAAGAAACGGGTATGCGAAGGAAGAAGTGGAGAGATTAAGAAGGGAAGGAGTGAGAGTGAGAGGACATAATAAGAAGGGACAGGGATGTGCAAAAGCAGGAAAGATAGACAAAGGTGAAATAAGGAAAATATAATGTAAGCTATAGGAACATTAAGGTAGAAGGGATACTGGGATATTTGAAAGGGGAAGGGAGGGGGGAAAGAAAGAAAATGATAGCTAGATTTAGATGTGGAAACTCGAAGATAGAAAACGTAGGTTGTGCGGGGAAGAGATAGAGACGATCAAACATATGTTGGAAGACTGCAGGAAGCTAAAGGAAGAGGAGAGGATGGTAGAAGAGATAATAATAGTTTATTGACCAACAGAATGGTAAACTTAATTATAACTGAATGCGAGACACTCATAGAAAAGAAAACAAAGAAAAGGTAAACACAAATAAGTTAAATTCTAAATCATTAGATACAAACTACCCAAATAACGCACAAATTGAACAAATAATTTTATACAACTATCAATTTTGCTATCAATACTACACATCGTTTTTTTAAATAGATTACAATTTATTACAAACATATCAATATCTGTTTCTCTACTTAATAAGTTGTCCATAGTACATATTCTATACATAGGAGAGTTTGCTGCATGATTGGTTGTTCTCACAGGTAAATAAAAAGTATTACTGTTTCTCAAGGCAACTTTAGGTATGTTAAAACTGACTAATTTTAGAAGTTCTGGGTTATCAACCAGGTTGTTAATGATTTTATAAAGATACATTATACCACTATGAACACGTCTTTCTGTTAAAGTGGAAATATTGTAACATTTACAAAAATTACTATAATCAAATATATCTCTTGCAGGATAAACACCGGTGGCTTTGAAGCAGACATATTTCCAAATTTGAATTGAACATTTTCTAATGATTTTGTATGGTATTTTTGACTTGGACACCACACCAACATCGCATATTCAAGTATAGGTTTTATTAACGCATAGTAAAATTTTACAAGAGTATTTACAATATTAAATGACCGTGAGTAACGTTTACTACACCCTATAACTTTATTTGCTTTGCTAACAGTGTTACAGATATGCGAGTTAAAATTGAACTTTGTGTCAAATGTAACACCCAAGTCATTTATTTCATATCTACGCTGTAGCTTACTTGTGTTCATGTAATCCTCCAATTCCATAATTACTTTTTTACTAAAACTAACAACACAACACTTACTTATATTAAGAGATAATTTGTTAGCATCACACCACTTAAGAACATTGCCTATATCATGCTGCAGTGACTTACAATCTTGGTAATGTTCGAACCTCAAATATATTTTAAGGTAATCCGCGAAAATTAATTTATGTGAGTGCTTTACACACTGCATCAGATCATTTACAAAAATTAACAACAGCAAAGGACCTAAATTTGAGCCCTGTGGCACTCCAGATGTAGCAACGAAGCTGTCGGACGTATAACCATTACAAGAACATACTGTTGCTTGTTCGTTAAATAAGAATAAATAAACGTCATCACTGACATCAACTTGGTGACCTTTATTAAAAGCTTCATAGACATATTCAGTCAAGTTAAGTAGATTAGATAACGTTGATCGTTTAGGTAAAAATCCGTGTTGGTAGATACTAATATGATTACAAATAGCGTGAAAGATCCTACTATATAATATAATCTCAAACACTTTAGCAAGCACGCAATTAATTGACTCAGGTCTATAATTTATTATATTAGCACGATCATCTTTTTCAAATACCGGGCATATTCTCGAATTTTTCCATATCGTTGGTAAGTTATTAGATTGTAATGCTAGATTAAATAGGAACGTACGAGGCACAATAAAACAATCCGCATAACCGTTTACCACATAATCAGGTAGGTTACCAGGTCCAACAGATTTTTTACCTTTTAACTTTATTTATAGCAGCAGCTACTTCACTGTGTTCCACATTAGAAATATTTACGATATTCGACTCGCTCATTGCTGTCAACAATTGATTAATCTGTATTTAACTCGAATCATTGTGTACCGATTTAAAATATGTTGCAAAACCATTTACAATACTCCTACCGGTCTTTAACTTTGTATCATTCATAAACATTTCATTTGGTATTCCCGAATTCTGCTTTTTTCTGCTTATAAAATTCCAAAAGTTTGCAGGATTTACATTGATATCCTCCTCCGAGGTTTTTATGTATTCACTGAATGATTGTTTAATCTCATATTTACACTCTTTCCTAAGTTCCTTAAACTTATGTTGATCAAACTTATTTCCGGTTTTTTTTAAATTTATGATGGTACCTATGCTTCATTTTCAGTTTGTTGATAATTTTCTTAGAGAACCGCGTTGGATACCTACGCTTATTATCCGTATTCCGAGTTAACGGAACGCAATCACTAAAAACATCCGTAAGTAGTAGTAGGACACCTTGGCCGCCATCTTGGATTTTGACGTCATAAGGATGTCCCACGTGGGGGCGCGTTTTCCCCCCTTATTTTTTATGGTTTCTTTTCGGGGGCCTTTTTGCACACTTATTTTTTATGGTTTCTTTTCGGAGGCCTTTTTTCAACCTTATTTTTTATGGTTTCTTTCGGAGGCCTTTTTTCACACTTATTTTTTATGGTTTCTTTTCGGAGGCCTTTTTTCACCCTTATTTTTTATGGTTTCTTTTCGGAGGCCTTTTTAAACCCCTAATTATTTTTGTTGTATTAAGAGCCTTTTTGACAGTCATTTAGTACATGCTCACGTGAGGGGCTGGGGTTGGTCTTGATCTTAGGGTGGGAACTGGAGCTGGTCTTGGACTTGAGCTGGGGCTGGACCTGGAGTTGGTCTTAGGGTTGAGCTAGGTCTAGGGGGTTGGGGGTTGGTCTAGGGGTTGGTATTAGGGCTATTTTTGATGGTCATCTTCAACCCTAATTAAGGTCCTTTTGGTTGTATTAAGAGAAATACCCCTGGAGGTTAGGCAATTGCACACGCATACAATGTTGGAAATTGCATAATTACCCTAATAAGATATTATTATTAAAATTATCGATCCTATTGTATTAAAATGGTCAAATGTTATTGGGTACGTTCGGATGATCTTTTACCTATACGAGAAATTTATTTATACGTAGTATTTCTAATAAGGGGGTTCTTGTAAGACACTTGTAGGGCATCGCAACTTGTTCTCTGGGCTTCACCTCTGGCTGGAGATGGTATGGGAACCCTAACCTTATAAGACAAGTGTAGAGCTTAGACCCTATCGAGGCCCCCTTGGTGCAATTGTATGTGATTCTAATTTAATCTTACAGCTGTAGGCCTTCGCCCCGTCATACAAAATTGTATTTTAATAAGGAGACCCTAGTCTTGTAAGACAGGACTTGTATCAGTGTCTGCGCCTTGGCCCCTTTGAGTTAAAATTGATTTTAGTGCCATATAGTGACGTATAGACTAATGAACATTTTCTATAATAGAAGTTGATAATACCCACCTCTCTCTTGATTTATCTCATTTCTCCCTCTCCCTCTCTTTCTCCCTTTCGGCT
Source organism: Vesta saturnalis (assembly GCA_036346205.1). NCBI lineage: Eukaryota > Metazoa > Arthropoda > Insecta > Coleoptera > Lampyridae > Vesta > Vesta saturnalis. Next base: position 5,685 of record JARFJB010000766.1, on the reverse strand, counting down.
CTTTCTCACACACACAAACAAATCAATGAATTAATTAATCAATCAATCTCAAACAAATCATTCTCGATCACCAAATCAATCTCAATCAATCAACCGAAATTATGTCTTACAGTTTGCGGAAACCAGATTACAGTTCAAAACTGAATACATTAAAGTCTAAATTAAATATGACGTGAAATAACAAATAGTTTCTACCCTAATGCAATTCTACTTTTTGTATAGGCAGATTCTCTCTTTATAAACAGGCACCACCTATACATTTGGAAAATTATGTCTGATTTATTTGCATGTTCAATTACATACACACACAAAATTGTTTCATAGTAACGTGTTCGTTAACTGTTATAAAAACCCCATTAAAAAAGGCCGGAAAGTAATAATTACTTATATATAACATAGAGTTAAGTTAAATTAACATGTTTTTTAAGAATATCAAACTGATATAATGGAATTAAAAGGCAAAATGTTTTAATGGTTTTATTATTATACGCGCATTAACAATAACTACAAGTTTAAAATCACGAATACGTACCAACTATTTGTAGAGCTGATCTTATGACGTCATCCATAAGAGTAATATACATTTTAAAAATCTTTATCGACATTTTTGTTAGCAATATTAGGTAAAAACATATATATATATATATATATATATATATATATATATATATATATATATATATATATTAAAATAATACGCTTACCTTTAGAAGTGTTTTCATTCAGTTGATCTAATAATGATAACATATGTTGAACTGAAATATTTTTTATACAACGTGTCCACATGTAATCTCACTAAACACGATTTGTGAATGGTTGGATATAAACTAGCTATTACATTCCGATCATTAACTAATTTAGAAAGTAATACACAAAAGCTGATTACCGCTACTCGTATTTAGCAATTACGTTGTACTTATAAAATTTACTTTCAAAACACTTACAAATATTTTAAAAATTTTGCTAACACACACACACACACACACACACACACACACACACACAGACACACACACATATGTACTTCACGTTATATGGATTTTTACCAGTTGAGATTAATAGCAATGTTAACTAAGCGATTTAAAATTTCTAATCTGAAATAAGAGTGACGTAATCTAATTTTATTTGAAATTTCATAGAAAGCATCACCATCATCGAGATCTTGAGATACATTCACCTCATCGTCTTCACCTTGAACGATTATATTGTAACAACCTATAAAGCAGCTAATAACCCTAACAGTTTTATCAGACACTATTATTACATGGACATGAGGTTATCCTTAAATTAACTGGTTTCAGTATGGCTCTGGAAATGTTGCACACTCTTCAAATCTTTCAGTTCGTCCGCAGAAGTTGTACCGTATTCATTTCCTTCAATTTTAGGTGCATTCTGTTTCGAGACTGTAGTACGTTTTCTAATACATAAACAGAATCTTCAATACTGTGATGCGTGTAGCAGCAAAACACGTTAGCTAGCTAGTTTCACCTCTATATTATTTTACATGCAAGCCTGACCTTATCATAAATACATCTGTCAAAAAGCTAATTAAACATAACTCCACGGACTGGGCATAGCAAGTAGCGTTTCCAATTATGGATTTTAGTCAACACAATATTGCCTACAACTACATACAATCGACTATCATTGCTTTAGCACGAGGAGCAAACGAAAACACGCACGCACGCACGCACGCACGCACGCACGCACGCACGCACGCACGCACGCACGCACGCACGCACGCACGCACACACACACACACACACACAAACGCAAAACATACAAAACACGAAAACACACCAACACAAAAACACGCAAAAACGAAAACACGCTAACGCGAAAACACGCAGAACGAAAACACGCAAATATGAAAACACACAAATGAAAACACGCAAATACGAAAACACATAAACGAAAAAATGCTAACCCGAAAACACGCTAACACAAAACACAAACGAAAAAAAAAACGCTGTCACGAAAACACGCTAACACGAAAAATACACAAACGCGAAGACATACAAATGCGAAAACACGTAAAACGAAAACACGCAAATACGAAAACGCACAAACGAAAACACGCCAGCGAAAAATACGCTAACCCGAAAATTCGTAAAGCTGCAAACATGAATCAAGACGTTGGGCACCATTAGGAAAACAAGTTTATTGACAAAATTGAAGGAAAGCTTAGCCCTTGAAAATATATTATTATTATTATAAACAACAATGCTTCATTTTTATTTAATAACAAACTTTATCGGTCTTCTTCTTGAACAGTGATTCGTCGCTATCATCATCATGGTTTTGAGATTCGTCATTCTCCTCTACCTCATCGCTCTTCTTCCTCCTCTTCTGTGAATCATCACCATTACCTTGGATGTGAGATACATTCAGCTCATCCACGTCATCGTTTCTATCATTATCTTGAACGGTTATGTTGTAATAGTTTATTAAGAAGTCAGTAAAATCTCTAATGTCCGCTGATGTTGGCTCATAAGCAGGAGAATACATCATAATAATGCTCACTCGATGGCAGTTACACTTTAAAGAGCGAAACACACGAGAAACGAGAACGCTGCTAGCCTAGGGTCTTGTGCGCTGGCGCACTCGTCAATGTTCAGGTAGAACCGGTTATGTTCGAAGGAAGTTTGAAGTATTGACTTAACCACATTCTAATATCTTCCCTAGGGGCATATTTATAAATCTAAACTCCTTTTTTATGGCTGAGGTATTTTCTCCTAAGACAGCAGCTTGCGGCGCAAGCTGCTGCATTTGTATGTCTTTGCGTTTGCGTGTGTGTGCGTGCGTGCGTGCGTGCGTACGTGCGTACGTGCGTGCGTGTGTGTTTTCGTTTGCTCCTCGTGTTAAAGCAATGATAGTCGATTATATGTAGTTGTAGGCAATATTGTGTTGACTAAAAGCCATAATTGGAAACGCTGCTTGCTATGCCCAGTCCGTGGAGTTATGTTTAATTAGCTTTTTGACAGATGTATTTATGATAAGGTCAGGCTTGCATGTAAAATAATATAGAGGTGAAACTAGGTAGCTAACGTGTTTTGCTGCTGCACGCATCACAGCATTGAAGATTCTGTTTATGTATTAGAAAACGTACTACGGTCTCGAAACAGAATGCAGCTAAAATTGAAGGAAATGAATACGGTACAACTTCTGCGAATGAACTGAAAGATTGGAAGAGTGTGCAACATTTCCACAGCCATGCTGAAACCAGTTAATTTAGGGATAACCTCATGTCCATGTAATAATAGTGTCTGATAAAACTGTTAGGGTTACTAGCTGCTTTATAGGTTGTCACAATATAATCGTTCAAGGTGAAGACGATGAGGTGAATGTATCTCAAAATCTCGATGAGGGTGATACTCTCTATAAAATTTCAAATAAATTAGATTAGATTACGTCACTCTTATTTCAGATTAGAAATTTTAAAACATTTGGTTAACATTGCTATTAATCTCAACTGGTAAAAATCCATATAACGTGAAGTACATATGTGTGTGTGTGTGTGTGTGTGTGTGTGTGATAGCAAAATTTTTAAAATATTTGTAACTGTTTTGAAAGTAAGTTTTATAAGTACAACATAATTGCTAAATACGAGTCGCAGTAATCAGGTTTTGTGTATTACTTTCTAAATTAGTTAATGATCGGAATGTAATAGCCAGTTTATATCCAACCATTCACAAATCGTGTTTACTGAGATTACATGTGGACAAGTTGTATAAAAAATATTGCAGTTCAACATATGTTATCATTATTAGAAGAACTGAATGAAAAACACTTCTAAAGGTAAGTGTGCTATTTTTAATATATATATATATATATATATATATATGTTTTTTACCTGATATTGCTAACAAAAATGTCGATAAAGATTTTTAAAGTGCATTATTACTCTTATAGGATGATGTCATAAGATCAGATCTACAAATAGTTGGTACGTATTAGTAGATTTTAAACTTGTAGTTATTGTTAATTCGCGTATAATAATAAAACCATTCAAACCTTTTGCCTTTTAATTCCATTATATCAGTTTGATATTCTTAAAAAAACATTTAATTTAATTTAACTCTATGTTATATATAAGTAATTATTACTTTCCGGTCTTTTTTAATAGGGTTTTTATAACAGTTAACGAACACGTTACTATGAAACAATTTTGTGTGTGTATGTAATTGAACATGCAAATAAATCAGACATAATTTTCCGAATGTATAGGTGGTGCCTGTTTAGAACTGTAATCTGGTTTCCGCAAACTGTAAGACATAATTTCGGTTGATTGATTGAGATTGATCTGGTGATCGGGCTTGATTTGTTTGAGATTGATTGATTAATTAATTAATTGATTTGTTTGTGTGTGTGAGAGAGAGCCGAAAGAGAGAGAGGGAGAGAGAAACGAGATAGAGCAAGAGAGAGGTGTGCATTATCAACTTCTATTATAGAAAATGTTCATTAGTCTATACGCCACTAGATGGCACTAAAATCAATTTTAACTCAAAGGGGCCAGGGCGCAGACCCTGATACAAGTCCTGTCATGCTAGGCTAGGGTCTCTTTATTAGAATACAGTTTTGTATGACGGGGCGAAGGCCTACAGCTGTAAGATTAAGTTAGAACCACATACAATTGCACCAAGGGAGCCACGATAGGGGCTAAGCTCTACACTTTGTCTTATAAGGTTAGGGTTCCCATACCATCTGCAACTAGGGGGCAAAGGCCCGAGAACAAGTTGCGATGCCCTACACGTGTCTTACAAAAACCTCCTTATTAGAAATACAACGTATAAATAAATTTCTCGTATAGGTAAAAGATCATCCGAACGTACCCAATAGACCATTTTAAAACAATTGGATCGATAATTTTAATAATAATATCTTATTAGGGTAATTATGCAATTTCCAACATTGTATGCGTGTGCAATTGCCTAACCTGCAGGTGTACAGCTCTTAAGACAACCAAAAGGACCTTAATTATTCTTGAAGATGACCATAAAAAATAGCCCTAAGAGAAACTCCTAGACCAACCCCCAACCCCCTAGACCTAGCTCAACCCTAAGACCAACTCCAGGTCCAGCCCCAGCTCAAGTCCAAGACCAGCTCCAGTTTCAACCCCAAGATCAAGACCAACCCCAGCCCCTCACGTGAGCATGTACAAAATCACTGTCAAAAAGGCTCTTAATACAACAAAAATAATCAGGGTTTGAAAAAGGCCTCCGAAAAGAAACCATAAAAAATAAGGGTGAAAAAAGGCCTCTGAAAAGAAACCATAAAAAAATAAGGGTAAAAAAAGCCTCCTAAAAGAAACCTTAAAAAATAAGGGTGAAAAAACGCGCCCCCAATTTGGGACATCCTTGTGACGTCAAAATCCAAGATGGCGGCCAAGGAGTCCTACTACTCTTTCCGTAATAACTTTATAGAACATTTCTACACCATCATCAATATCGGATGACGATAAAACCTCGGTCCAATCAGCTTTATTAAAATTATAATACATTTTAAGATAATCCGCTTTTTTGAAATTTAAAGTTGGTTTATAACCCAACGTTTTAGTTTTATAAGTACTGATTTTAACCTCTATACTTAATGCCGGATGATAATTATCCTCGTTTACTAATCGCCATTCGTCTCTATGAACACTGATGTTTGTCATGTTTGTTACAACCAAATCAAGAATTTGCA
>JARFJB010000765.1:0-22090 GCA_036346205.1 Vesta saturnalis | reverse complement strand
CTTCCTTTTCCACATAGGCCAGTCGGCCTCACAACTGAGCGGTCTTATATGCTTTGTAAAGTCCATTGTTATTATTTACAAACACTAACTCACAAACACTGGCACAAGCATAGACTGGGCCCATAACCTATTGTGGATATTTAGTAAATAATACTTCACTTTAGTTTAAATTCTTTTTTAATGAAAACTGTTTTGATCACTTAAAATATAAAAGTACAAAACGACTACGTCAATGTTTTGTTTTTTTTTTTGACAACTTGCTTGTTCTAGTCTTGCCAACTACAATATAAAGTTCTAGAATATTAACATGGGCAACACTGCAACATATGGTTCCTATATTGTAATACACCCGGGATACGAGAAGATCCTTTTTTGGCACGTATATACGCCCAAAAACGTTTAGGATCGGTGTGGATATTAGCTTCCGTATCAGAAACATATACTTTATGTAGCTGTGACATTTGATTTTTTGTTAATAATCTTAAGCGTTTAAATTGCTCGTAGAAATGCGGAAGCTTAGTAGATTTATATTTTTTATGCATTTTAAGCTTATGTTTTATATTCCGTCGGAGTTCTGTAGTAAACCATGATGGAAATCGAGATTTTTTACTGAACTGCTTGTAAACTGGCACGCTGTGGTTAAACACTGACTCCAATATTGAATAAAACTTATTACAAACATAAGTGACATCACCACAGGTGTATAAACAAGTCCAATCGATGTTAAGCAAATCATTGTATAATTTGATAAAGTTAGATTTACTAAAGTTAAATATCTTTGATTTACAACCTGTTGCAAAATTAGGCGGTGTCACAATATTTGTGTTAATATCAAACTCAATTGCGGGATGGTAGCAATCTTCTTTTAATAGTATAAAGTCACTTTTAGCGACAGCAATTTCAAAATTACTGATTATTAAATCTAAAATCCTATTATTTATATTAGTAATTTTATTGAATTGATTACAGCTAAGATAATCTATAAAATAAGAGAGATAATTAGATTTCTGATCAAGTGCATTATTCACATTACAAAAGTTCGGAACGTTACAATCCCCTAGAACAATAATTTTATCGTTACCGTAACGATTGATGTACGAAAGAGATTCTAAAAAATCACGTCTGTACAATGATTGGTCAATCATAAATTTATATGAATCGTACAAGCCTATTATTACGAATCATTGTTCATGGAAATATATTCATTATGTATAACAAAAGTATTCACATTTAACCACAATTAAATATATCACATGACAACTTCTTTGTGTTCCTAAAGAACCAATGTCACTATTCTTGTAAAACACAAACAATTTTTCAATTTTTTCAGAAATTCTATTTCACTTTCAAACAAGTAACGTTCATAATAAAATACTCATCTTTTTTGGGGTTTTTAATGGTGTATTTTAAATTATACAATCTAAACGTTTCGATAACACTTACAGTTATTTTCGTCAGTAGTAATATTTGTTAAAAATTGTTAAAGATGTTGTAAACAATTTTGTCAAAGTTGAAAAATTAAAACATAAACATCAGTCTGCTATTAATAGGTATAACAGTTTGAGAAACGCATAAAGCCGACTATAAAATTAAATTTTAGTAAAGAATAACTAGATCATTAAAAATTAAATATTGTTAAACTGCCTTAAAGATGACAAATCAGAACACTCTCTACGGCGAAAGCTAACCATGAAATTCGTCAGCCAAAAAACACATTTAACAAAATTTAATCGAGTTATGATGTAAGTGTAAAGTTGTGAAAAACTTCAATTTGAAAATGATAGAAGCATTCACAAATCCAAACATTACATCAAATAAAATAACCCAGTTAAATCTAACAAAGAGATATCTTTATCAATAATTGGAAGTGTTATTAACAATGAAAAGTATAATGCAGAACGTTTTTTGTAATTTTTAATTTTAATTTAATTTCAACTACTTATGTTACATTATAGTGCTGTGGTAATTTAACATATAATTGGTAAAGCATTTGCTTCAAGGTCTAGGAAAAACACAGCAAAAAACCTAGACATACCAAAAGTTAAAATTAAAAAAAAACTAAGACGTATCATTATGCTTTTTTTAATTATAAGATGCCAAAACCTATTTAAACGGAGATTTTCTTCTTGTCTATTAAAATTATTAAGGTGTTTATATATTTCAATAGCTTCACGTTGTAAACGAACATAATAATGAGTTTGTCTTGACAATATTTCCATATTGTCAAATTGAATGTCATGATTTAGATTATTCAGGGCATGATCAGCCACAGCAGACCTCTCTGGTTGACCAAATCTACAAAATCTCATATGTTATTTGCGTCTTGTATCAAAGCTACGTTTTGTGGTTCCGATGTATACTTTTCCACAACAAGATAACTTATACACTCCGGAAGATGATAAAGGGTTTGACACATCTTTAGGTGATCTTAAATGTTCTTTAATTTTTCTTGTAGGTTTAAAAATAGTCCTAATGCCATATTTAATTAGGATTTTTTCAATTCTATTTGTAACATTAGCTATAAAAGGAAGAAAAGAAAATTGAGGCACTAAATGAATAAGAATTATAAAAGCCTTCGTAAATAAAATCAACACTAAAATAAATTTGAACAAAAATTGTTAACTGATTTAAAGATTTCTAAGTTAAAAAAGGGCCAGTTTTAATGAACATTCTAAATTAAAAAAACGTTATTTATTAAGGGCATTTAGAATTTACCATTTTAGCCTTTAATGCTTATTTCAAAACCTGACAAACAACGACTACATTAATTTTAAAGGAAAAAATATTTATACCACTTACGGTAACTTCCTAAATTTATAAAAATCACCAAATTAACCTTCCCAAAATTAGAAATTCAAAACTAGTTTTAAACCCACGGTAATTTGACATTGTTTTTTAACAGGTGATATTTGGTATAAAAGGATTATTGTTAAATGAAAACAACAATAGATGAAGGTTAAGAAATTGTCCTGCTTTAATATGGGAAACATTAAATTTAAAAACAGGTTAAAAGCGAAGCGTCGGTTTATCAACAATAAAGGGCTTCGTGGCAAAGCCGTGGCGTTTGATGGTCAATCCAAAAACTCTAAAAAAACCGCCCGAAATGGTAAGCGGAAAAACAAAAATCTTTGACTTCCGTAAAAACAAATACAAAATTATTTTCCAAGGAGAAAAATGAAGTGAGGAATTTTTCCGGAAAGCCAAGAATACTAGACAAACGCAGGTAATTTTTGTTATTTTGGAACTGTTTCTTTTTAACTTTATGGGAATTTTAAAACTAAAACATAGGTCAATCAAATAACAATTTGGCTTCCAAAAATTGGGCAAAAAATATTTTATTTAATGGAGAAAAAACTTTAAGGATTATTTTTGGTAGGTGATAAAAAACCGAACCTTTGATTTGGTCAAACATGTTGATAAAATACATTCGAATCCCAAATTTGGATAAAAGGAAATTGGGTATTAAAGTTTGAACAAAAAAAAGACATCAACGTTAGAAAATTTAGGAGAAAGAAAGGATTTTGGGTTCTTGACGGTTTTAACAAATTTTTAACTAAAATTGTTTTTTAGGTCAGTTGGGTAATACAATATGGAATTAAATTTTGTATGGGCATAAAATTGGGGCCAAAACCAAAAGAAAAATGAAAAGATGAAAGGCAAAATTTGTTTAAAAAAAAGGGAAATTAACCAAAAACATCCTATTAATAGGAAAAGTTTTCACAAATTTTGTAATCTCTATCTTACAAAGAATTAACCAGGGCCAGTGAATTAAGGAAAAAAGTGTTTTCTTGATGTAAATGTATAGACTTAATTTTAGAAAAATTTCAAAGATACGTTTTCAAAAAAATGTGTCAAAATTAATTTTTTATTATAAAATGTGGTTAAGAAAATTTTCGAATGGTGTGGCTTAAAGTGAAAGAATTTCGAAATATTAAAAAAAGAAAACAAAAGGCAGAATTATCAAACAAAAAAACAGGAAGTAAACTTTAAAACAAAACGGGCGGTTTTTAAAAACTAAATGACAACAAAAAGTAATTTTAATTAAAAGGTAGAAGCAAAGGGAAAGCACGTGTTTAAAACTTCACACGCTGTCATAGCTATTTTATTACGATCCTATATATTAAAATAATCAGGTCATTTATTCCCAGATTCCAAAACCGTTGACGGATTTGATATTTTTTTTAAAGAAGGAATTTGGGTAGAAAGAAATGACGGGGTTAGAATTTTGGTTTTAATTTTTTGAAAAAATTTTAACAGCCACGAAATTTTGTCCTTTACATAAACTTTGTAAATTTATTTGCGTTTTATTGCCATCAAAAATTTTAAACCAAAACTTTGCGGGGAAACTGTTGTAGGCCTGGATTGGTATGCCCCAGGCCCCCAATTAAGGGGCCCCAAATTTTCCCAAGATTATGACAAAAGATTTTTATTTTAACTGGCAAATAAACTAAACAACAAAAATGCGGCCGCCGCTACAAACTTAAAAAATGTTTTTTTTAATAAAAAACCCGTAAAACGGCATCTTTTAGATAATTTTGAAACCAATTATCAAAATGAAAACTGTGACAAAATATACAATCACAAATTCTAAAAGAAAAGGATTAGGTGAAATTTAAAAAAAAAACTTTACCCTATGTTTGCAGCCCATTTTGAATTTATTAAATTTTTATAATGTGAAGTCAAGTTTTTTGGGAAAAAATTTTGATATCATGGGGAAAAGAAAAATAAGAAAAAAAAGGAATAGTGAACATACAAACATATTATTTGTAAAGTCACTTTCTCACAAGATGGTCCGCGCGAACAAGAGTGAATTTGAGTAATTATGATGAATTTTAAGTTAAAAAATGCCGTTTTGAAAAAAGTGGCCATTTAACCAAAATTTACGGAAATAAAACCCAGTGGGTTCGTGTAAATTAAACCAAATTTAAAAACAAAACAGTCATTAACAAAAAAAAATACAAAACCCTCTTTACAAAAGCAAGGGGTTGTTAAGACCCCTTTATACATTGTAAATAAACAAGTACAGGTAAATTTTCAGGGATATATACTTTATTAATTAAGGTGACAAGATGAAAAGTTGTTTTCGAAATTTAAGGGTTTTAATTGACCCTTTTAATAATTGAAAATAAACATAGCAAATGTTTGTATAAATACTTTATTAATTTTGCTAACAATAAGAAACGCCTTTTTCAAAGGAAGGGTTGTTCACCCCCTTTTATACCTTGAAAATAAAATGTTCAGGTAAATTTTCGGAAAATATTTATTAACAAGGATAACAATGTGCAAAAGTTGTTTTTGAAAGCCTTTAAGGGTTGTTAATACTTTTTTATACATCTTGAAAACTAAACAAGTATCAGGATGAAATTTTAGGATAAATATTTATTAATTAAGGAGAAATGAAGTAAAGCCGTTTTTGCAAATTAATTGTTCATATCTATTTTATACTCGAAAATAAACATATATCAAAAATTTTGTAAATACTTTATTAATTGGAAACAATGATGAAAATTTTTTTCAAAGCCGTTTTTTGTTCAATACCCTTTTATAATTTAAACAAACATAATTCAATTTTTCAAAATACTTTATTAATTAAGGAAAATTAAAAAAGGGTTTCTTGCAAAGCCGTCTAAGGGTTGTTCATAGCTACCCTTTTATACATCTTAAAACTAAACATAGTATCAGGATGAAATTTTCAGAATAAATACTTTATTAACTAAGGATAAAATGATGCAAAAGTTGTTTTTGCAAATTTAAGGGTTGTTAATGTCCCTTTATAATCTTGAAAACTAAACATAGTATCAATGAAATTTTCGGATAAATACTTTATTAATTAAGGATGACAATGAAGTAAAAGCCGTTTTTGCAAAGCCGTCTAAGGGTTGTTCATAGCTACTCCTTTTATACGTCTCGAAAACTAAACATAGTATCAGGATGAAATTTTCAAGATAAATACTTTCTTAATTAAGGATGACAATGAAGTAAAAGCCGTTTTTTGCAAATCCGTCTAAGGGTTGTTCATAGCTACCCCTTTTATACATCTTGAAAACTAAACAGTATCAGGATGAAATTTTCAGGATAAATACTTTATTAATTAAGGATGACAATGAAGTAAAAGCCGTTTTTTGCAAAGCCGTCTAAGGGTTGTTCATATCTACCCCTTTTATACGTCTTGAAAACTAAACATAGTATCAGGATGAAATTTTCAAGATAAATACTTTATCAATTAAGGATAACAATGATGCAAAAGTTGTTTTTTGCAAAGCCGTTTAAGGGTTGTTCATAGCTACCCCTTTTATACATCTTGAAAGCTAAACATAATATCAGGATGAAATTCTCACGAGAAATACTTTATTAATTAAGGATGACAATTAAGCAAAAGTGGTTTCTTGCAAAGCCGTCTAAGGGTTGTTCATAGCTACCCCTTTTATACATCTTAAAAACTAAACATAGTATCAGGATGAAATTTTCAGAATAAATACTTTATTAACTAAGGATAACAATGACGCAAAAGTTGTTTTTTGCAAAGCCGTTTAAGGGTTGTTCATAGCTACCCCTTTTATACATCTTGAAAACTAAACATAGTATCAGTATAACATTTTTATTAATTGCGGATTGCCGAAACTTTGCCAAACGCTCTATACTCAGGTAATAAATCGATTTGGGGATAGTGAAAGAAATGTCGGCTACTTATCCAATTGTATGTATGTGTATGTCAGTTGAAAGGTAAAAAGCTCTAAAAAATATTACCTGTTGTAACACTAAATGGTCTGAAAAGGTAATTCTTGAGGTACACTGGTTCCCTGTAATATTATTTGCTAATTTACAGGCTTAAGGTAATTTATTTGGGCCGGTGTATCAAAGTGAGGGAGTATTAATAAAGATGAATGTCGAGACATATATGTATTATCAAAATTAATTTTAATCAGTGGGGTGCGTGGCTATATAAGGCCGGCGAATTTGAAATAATTACACACTGAGATGCCAAATTTGGTTTTTTGAGCAATATAATTTGATGTAAATTTTTGTATATGTAACAATTTGAAAGAAATCTTTACCCAAAATTGAGGCCAAATCTTTAGTTGTTTATGAGTATTTTAAAAAAGTTTTATGAGGTTATATAGACATCCGTTGTTACCATAAAACATATATCTCAATATTAGTGAGACATTTATTATTTGAATATGGTATTATATTTTTTTAATTTAGACTGATTACACTAATGTCTTTATTGCCTTTTGGGTTTTTGTTATTTAAAGGTCTCAAACTGTTACTTGAAATAGTATTTTCGTGAAACTCGTTCGAATCGTTGGTTCTCTATCGAAGTATGAAGATTTGTTTCATTATTGTTATAAACTTTTATAATAGTGATATATTAGTTTTAAAAGTGCATTAATTAATTTCTGCAAAAGTAATAGTTTCTAAAATCTCCCTGTGCTTCCTGTAAAACATTTCTGTTTGTATGTATTATTTTACATAATTTATCATGGTATTTAAGAAGAAAACTATTCCTTAATGACAAATGTTGTTGAGTGCATTCGCAACTATAGTTTTGATAGTAGTGTTATTAACTTATTTAACTTAAAACCAAACGACCCTTGTTTTCTAAAAGGCAGATTTAAAGTTTGAGGCTTCCCAAGATGTATATAGATATATCACAGAAACAAATCGTGTATCCAAACATTGCTTGCAAAAAACTGAAAATTTGCAAAAGCGGAATGCGATTCAAACATTATTTTAGTGCTTCAAAAAAAACTGATGAACTAGTAATGAAGAATTATAGAAATAAAAATAATTGCGTATACTCAGAAATCTGTGTTAATGAAAAGGAAGAATAATTTGAAAAACAGAATGGCAATTTATGTATTTTACAATAAACATTAAAAACAAAGCAGTAAAGCAAAGCAGTATTTTATGTCTCAATAAGTCGATTTCTCCTAACCCAGAAAATATGTCTTCTTACATTGAGTTACCTTCACAGGACACGCAAGGAAATTACAATGCTGAAGAGGGAGGTATTTTATTGTCAAATCAGACGGATTCCTTAGTGCAGATTATGACAATACCAAAATTAATAACGTCCACGCCAAAATCTCCTTCCAGTAAAGTAGAAAAAATTTTTTTAGGCTCATCGTCGAATATGGAAAAGGATAGCACATCAAAATTTTTAGATTCGTCAAAGATGGAGCAAGAAATACCTAGCGTACTTTTAAATTTAATAAAAACTGCAGATAATACCATACCGATTCCTTGTGATTCTCAAAATTAAGATAAGCCAATTTTATATGGCTTTAATCACTGCAATATAACTGAAGGTAGTTTTATTATTGACCAATCTATTTGGAATTACATTTATAAAGACTTTCAACTCGATAACGAGCTTTATGGGGACGTTATAAAAAAATACGTTTCTAATACCGTTAATAACATTTGTGAATTAGCATTTCTTTATAAAAAGTATTTAAAAAAATCTCCGCAAATAGTAATTTTTGCAAAGTGTACTGTCCGGAAGTGCAAACGTTTTAAAATAAAAATATTCACTAATTGGAGAAAGGTAGACGTTGTCAGTAATTCACTTAACTTTTATCATAATAAAATGTTCACTGGATATCTGAAGGATTGAAGAGAAATGTTGTAAAGAAGAATTATTGAGCAAAAACCAACTATTTACAAAGAGAAGCAATTTTGAAACAATCTGAAAGTTTTCCATTTAACCAAAATTTAAAGCTTGGAAATCAGACTCGACTATAAGAAAAGCGAGATTAGAAAAATTGTCTCAGTTTGATCGAGACAAAAAACATTTTGGACTTATCAAATTACAATCTGATTATAAACACTTTATTAAAGAGATTTCTTTCCCGTTTAGGACAACTTTTTAGTTTAGAACAAATCAACGCTTACAATCTATTAAGACTGTTCCCAATTATGGTATTAGTGTCCATTTCGATGCTACAGGATCAGTGGTTAGGCATCCCTACAAACTCAAGAAAAAGTGTTGTTTTATGCAGGAGTTGTGTCGGTAAGCAAGAGTCACAGAGTTTTCCTATCGTGAGTATGCTTTCGTCTTCTCATAACGTCAATGCAATTTATAAACTATTTTATGATTTCAAATATTTTGTGAGGAGAATAAAACACTGTTTAATAGAATAGTGTCTGATTTTAGTTTTGCAATTATTCACGCGGCGGTTCGAGCATTTTGTAATTTAAGTTTAAGTGAGTATTTAGATTTTTGTATGAACTTCAGTATAGGTGCTACAGATAAGCAAAATTTGAAAGAGGTTATTACAATACATTTGTGTTGTGCACATTTCATTAAAATGATGTCTAAAGATGTTGACAAACTATGTACTAATACGAATACACGAAATTTTTTAAAGAAAGTTTAGCTTTAGCAATTAATTTTGAATCTTTGACCAATTGGATATTTGATTTAAACATATATGCATTTTTACTAAGTACACGCTATAGTAAAGAGGTAGATAAATCAGTTGATGAGGCTCACATGTCACAAAATGGTTCATTAAATAATGGTAACATTAATCTGAACGCTTTAGATGATTTAGAAAGTGCAGTTCCTAAAACACTCTATGAATCCAGTCCATTTTATAAACGGTATAACGGCATTTTAATGAATTAAGTGGTACCATTAATAACAAAAGAAGGGGCAAAAATGAATACTTTAAGAACATTTATTTCATACGATATTAAAAAATATTTACCGTTTGATCCTCTATGGACACAGTTAATGAAAATAATCCGTTAACAACAAAACGACTAAGTAACGCAATAATAGAAAATTATTTTGGAAAGTTAAAGCACTTAACTTTGAAGGTAACAAAAATATAATGTTCAAGATTTAGGCTACATAAGTCAAAAGTAGAAGGAATTGGTAAAGAAATACGTCTTAATATAAATAAATCATCCCTTCTAGTCGCAAATCAAAAAATCGTGTTTAGAATTTGAAGAAAAGTCGTCGGAGGAGTCCTGGAAGAAGAAAAGTAAAATACCTTATAGCCACTTTAACGCAAAGTACCTGAACGTCTTAACAAAAACAAAAAGCAAAACAAAATCGCCAATAGAAGAGAAACTTAACATTGATGTATTAGATATAAGTAGTGATCCAGAAGTTGGCAATCCAACGAACAAACAGTGCATCAAAATTAAAAACAATAAGTGATAACTCTAAGCAAATCGAAGAAGACACGATTCTACAAAGACACTTCCAATGGAGAAATGAAAGGAAAAGCAGGATTACAGCTTCTTGGTTTGCGAAAATATTAAAAAAAAATCAAGCAGGTTAAATATTGTAAAACAAATTAAATAACACCACTTTGACACCTTCATTACGTCATGGACAGGACAACGAAGAAATAGCCAACGACATTGTCAAACAAAAATGTAGTTTGCCGAAATACCGGATTAGTTATACACAAACAATATCCATTCATTGGAGGTTCTCCGGATGGATTAATAGAAGATTGTGGAATCATAGAAAAGTGCCCGTTCGCGCGAAACGAAAATATTGAGCAATAATTTACCCTTCCTTTTAATGATGATCTGAAGAAAAATTCAGATTATTACTATCAAATTCAAGGTCTACTAGAAATTACAGATAGAATATGGTGCGACTTGGTGATATTTACTTATCATGGAATCAAGGTTGTGAATTCAGAGAGATTCAAATTTTTCAAAGCTATTTTGCCTAAGTTGAAAGAATTCTATTACTACAATTTTCTTATTTAAAATATCCGAAGAACATGATATAGCAATTACTTTGATTGTAAGTGGAGGCCACTGAATGATCTAATTTTTTTTGCAATGGGTTAGTAATGGATTCATCTTATTATAAATCTATTCAAGACCGTTAATTGTACAGATAGTAAACAAAGAATCCGGTACTGAAATTATATTATAGCTCGGTATGAAGAATTTATTCCCCAATTAAAGAATTGTACATAGATGATTATCTGACTCTAAATACAAAACAATTAGTGTCCAGTTTTGTAATAGACATATACTTTCAATTATTAAACAGAACGCAAAAATATAACATAATTTCTGTAAACAAACAAAATATTTTGGGGAATATGCTTCGTCCGTTTTGAAAGACGATTCAGTATATGTTTTTCCTATTAATGAAAAAATGAATTTTGTATTAGTTATAGTTGATGCAACTAAAAAGAATTTATGTATTTAGATCCTCTTGATAGACGTCAATTGAACAAAGAAAACCAAAATTGGTATTTTAAACAATTTCTAAAAATTACCTGAATCGTGGACGATCAAAGAAACATACGTACATCAAGAGGATGTTATAATTGTGGGGTTTTAACAGTCCGTGTATTGGCCGTCAGTACTGATACATTATTTACAATAAAATACAATTATATTAAAAAAATAAATTTATAGTAGTACTAATACAGTATAAAACTCTTGTTCATGTGCACAAATATCTGCAGAAACATATTTTCACTCGTACTTAGAAAATTTATTCAAAACAGTTTCAAAACTTGTACTGATACTACGTGAATAGTAGGTAGTATGTTTACATAATCATTTAAATGAATGTATTGAAATTAATCGTTCTGTGTTTAGTTTTTAAAGGCTACAATCTTTGATCACTTATTAGTATAGCATTTTGTTTAAATAAAACTGTAATGAATATTTAAATTTTTTAATAAATTATTTTTCAACATAAGACTTTTATATATATATATATATATATATATATATATATATATATATATATATATATATATATATTTTTACATACAATTGAAACATGCCATATATCAATTGAATTGAATTAAGAAATGTTTACTAAAAGCACTGTGTTAATTATTAATAAAGTGTATGATTAAGTAAAAATATACAGAATATTTCATTAAAATGCGCATACGTTAAGAGTAGATAAGGGACAATCAAGCAAGGGTTCTAAATATCACATCTTTAACAGGATTAAAATTTTTATACAGGGTGGTTTATGCAATTCCCTCATTTTTTGAACCACACTGTACCTTTTCCATATTTAGTGCATGTTCTTCCTTGCAATATGAGACCGAATAGCTTATAAAGACAAATTTGGCTCCAGGTACAGATGAAAGAAAATTGTGAAATGTGATAAACTTCAAACATCCTATATATCAGAATTTTGGAAATTATTTACACATTTGAAAAGTGCATAAAAATTGTTACGGTAAATAACGTCGGCATTTCCGTTTATTGCCTATTAATTTGAGTCAAATCTAAATATGCGGGTAATAAGCAGTACAGAATGTTATGAAAAATAATTATTTTTTCTAATTAAAAAATTTACCAATTTTAATGAATAAGATTGTTAATCTTTTTTATTTTTTTTGTTTATGTTTAGGGCGTCGACAACTAAGGTCATTGGCCCATCTTGCTGCAGTGATCAAATCCTGTCGAACAGGCCTATGGCTTTTAAAAAACTGATGACATTTCTAATATGTTGAGGTTGGTTTAAGATCTCTTCTAGTTCTATTTAGCTGAACAATTGTCTCATAGGTTGATATCCTGGACATACGCACAAAATGTGTTCTATTGATATTTCAACACCAAGTCAAGCAAATTGGAGGAGGTTCCCCTAGTAGCAGGTGGACATGCGTTAGTATAGAGTGGCTAATTCTCAATCTATGAATTCTAACACGTTCAGCTCTATTATTGGTTGGTTTATTCAACTTATACTGCCTAGACAAAGCAGCTTTGAGGTTAATGAATTGGACATCCACCTTTTTGTAGGTTTGCAGGTCAAAACCCTGCGTTACAAATCAAAACCCCTTTTCCTTTTCGGTGATTTTTTTTAAAATTTTTTTAATTATAATCAGGGTGAAAATTTTTTTAATGAAATTAATAGGTAGCAGAAAACGGCGAAAATATTTAAGGCAAGCTCATTTTTACCCTTTTAAACATGCAAACAAATTTTCAAAATTATGATGTAGTACAGGACTGTATTGAAAAAATCACATTAAATTTATTTATACTACTTATATTCAGTACCATATTGTAGGATATTTGTAAATATAAAAAAATACAGTGGTTCAAGTTATCAACAAATACGGATTGACCCATTATTGATATAAAAAATCTAAAACCATTAAATACAGGATGTTTAGTACCACTTTTTCTATCTACCCTTAACGTATGTAATTCTTCTAATTAAACACCCGTGTAATAAAGCAAAAGATGAACTGTTTTAAATAAAAATTTAATGCTTAATAAAAGTAAGTTATTTTGTTAATTTCTTCCTGAATTACGTTTAGTTTTCAAGATGTATAAAATAGCTAGAACAACCCTTAGACGGCTTTGCAAAAAACCGCTTTTGCAATTGTTATCCTTAATTAATAAAGTATTTTCCTGAAAATTTCATCCTGATATATGTTTAGTTTTCGATGTATAAAAGGGTAGCTATGAACAACCCTTAAATTTGAAAAACAACTTTTATCATTGTTATCCTTAATTAATAAAGTTTTATCCAAAATTTCATCCTGATACTATGTTTGTTTTCAAGATGTATAAAAGGGGTAGCGAACAACCCTTAGACGGCTTTGCAAAAACCGCTTTTGCTTTTTTATCCTTAATTAATAAAGTATTTTTGAAATTTCATCCTGATATTATGTTTAGTTTTCAAGATGTATAAAAAAGGGGCTATGAACAACCCTTAAACGGCTTTGCAAAAAACAACTTTTGCATCATTGTTATCCTTAATTAATAAAGTAATCCAAAATTTCATCCTGATACTATTTTTTTTCAAGATGAAAAATAGCTTGAACAACCCTTAGACGGCTTTGCAAAAAACCTTTTGAATTTTATCCTTAATTAATAAAGTATTTTTGAAATTTCATCCTGATATATGTTTAGTTTTCAAGATGTATAAAAGGGTAGCTATGAACAATTAAACGGCTTTGCAAAACAACTTTTGCATCATTGTTATCCTTAATTAATAAAGTATTTTTTGAAAATTTCATCCTGATACTATGTTTAGTTTTCAAGATGTATAAAAGGGTAGCTGAACAACCCTTAGACGTTTGCAAAAAAACTTTTGCTATTGTTATCCTTAATTAATAAAGTATTTTCCTGAGAATTTCATCCTGATTATGTTTAGTTTTCAAGATGTATAAAAGGGAAGCTATGAACAACCCTTAGACGCTTTGCAAAAACCCTTTTTTTTTATCCTTAATTAATAAAGTATTTATCCTGAAAATTTCATCCTGATACTATGTTTAGTTTTCAAGATGTATGGGGTAGCAAACAACCCTTAAACGCTTTGCAAAAACAACTTTTGCATCATTGTTATCCTTAATTAATAAAGTTTTATCCTGAAAATTTCATCCTGATACTATGTTTAGTTTTCAAGATGTATAAAGGGGGCTATGAACAACCCTTAGACGGCTTTGCAAAAACCCTTTTGCTTAATTGTCATCCTTAATTAATAAAGTTTTATTAAAATTTCATCCTGATATATGTTTAGTTTTCAAGATGTATAAAAGGGTAGCTATGACAACCCTTAAACGGCTTTGCAAAAACAACTTTTGCATCATTGTTATCCTTAATTAATAAAGTTTTTTGAAAATTTCATCCTGATACTATGTTTAGTTTTCAAGATGTATAAAAGGGGAGAACAATTAACGCTTTAAAAACCGCTTTTGCTTAATTGTTATTTAATTAATAAAGTATTTCTCCTGAGAATTTCATCCTGATATTTTTAGTTTTCAAGATGTTAAAAGGGTTATGAACAACCCTTAGACTTTCAAAAAACCCTTTTTTATCCTTAATTAATAAAGTATTTATCCAAAATTTCATCCTGATACTATGTTTATTTTAAGATGTATAAAAGGGAGCTATGAACAACCCTTAAACGGCTTTGCAAAAACAACTTTGCATCATTGTTATCCTTAATTAATAAAGTATTTATCCTGAAAAATCCTGATACTATGTTTAGTTTTCAAGATGTATAAAAGGGGTAGCTATGAACAACCCTTAGAGGCTTTCAAAAAACCGCTTTTGTTATCCTTAATTAATAAAGTATTTCCTGAAATTTCATCCTGATACATGTTTAGTTTTCAAGATGTATAAAAGGGGTAGCTATGAACAACCCTTAAACGGCTTTGCAAAACAACTTTTGCATCATTGTTATCCTTAATTAATAAAGTATTTATCCTGAAAATTTCATCCTGATACTATGTTTAGTTTTCAAGATGTATAAAAGGGGAATGAACAACCCTTAGAGGCTTTAAAAAACCCTTTTTAATTGTATCCTTAAAAAAAGTATTTTCCTGAAATTTCATCCTGATATTATGTTTAGTTTTCAAGATGTATAAAAGGGGTAGCTTGAACAACCCTTAAAGCTTTGCAAAAAACCTTTTTGCTTTTTTATCCTTAATTAATAAAGTATTTATCCTGAAATTTCATCCTGATATATGTTTAGTTTTCAAGATGTATAAAATAGCATGAACAACCCTTAACGGCTTTGCAAAAACAACTTTGCATCATTGTTATCCTTAATTAAAGTATTTATCCTGAAAATTTCATCCTGATACTATGTTTAGTTTTCAAGATGAAAAAGGGTAGCTATGAACAACCCTTAAATTTGCAAAAACCCTTTTTAATTGTCATCCTTAATAATAAAGTATTTATCCTGAAAATTTCATCCTGATACTATGTTTAGTTTTCAAGATGTATAAATAGCTAGAACAACCCTTAGACCTTTGCAAAAACCGCTTTTTTAATTGTCATCCTTAATTAAAAAGTATTTTCCTGAGTTTCATCCTGATATTTTTAGTTTCAGATGTATAAAAGGGGGATTAACAACCCTTAACAGCTTTGCAAAAACAACTTTGCATCATTGTTCCTTAATTTAAAGTATTATCCTGAAAATTTCATCCTGATACTATGTTTAGTTTTCAGATGTATAAAATAGCTATAAACAACCCTTAGACGGTTTTGCAAAAACAACTTTTATCATTGTTATCCTTAATTAATAAAGTATTTATTCTGAAAATTTCATCCTGATACTATGTTTAGTTTTCAAGATGTATAAAGGGGTAGCTATGAACAACCCTTAGTTCTTTGCAAAAACCGCTTTTTTTGTCATCCTTAATTAATAAAGTATTTTCCTGAGAATTTCATCCTGATACTATGTTTAGTTTCAGATGTATTAAAAGGGTGGCAAAACAACCACAGCTTTGAAAAACAACTTTGCATCATTGTCATCCTTAATTAATAAAGTATTTATCCTGAAAATTTCATCCTGATACTATGTTTAGTTTTCAAGATGTATAAAAGGGTAGCTATAAACAACCCTTAGGGTTTTGCAAAAAAACTTTTGCATCATTGTTATCCTTAATTAATAAAGTATTTATTCTGAAATTTCATCCTGATACTATGTTTAGTTTTCAAGATGTTAAAGGGTAGCTATGAAAACCCTTAGTTTTTAAAATTTTTAATTGTCATCCTTAATTAATAAAGTATTTTCCTGAAATTTCATCCTGATATATGTTTAGTTTTCAAGATGTATAAAAGGGTAGCATGAACAACCCTTAAACGGCTTTTTTTGCATCATTGTTATCCTTAATTAATAAAGTATTTTTAAAATTTCATCCTGATACTATTTAGTTTTCAAGATGTATAAAAGGGTAGCTTGAACAACCCTTAGACGCTTTGCAAAAACCGCTTTTGTTAATTTTATCCTTAATTTAAAGTATTTTCCTGAAATTTCATCCTGATTTTATGTTTAGAAGATGTATAAAAAGCTATGAACAACCCTTAGACGGCTTTGCAAAAACCGCTTTTCTTAATTGTCATCCTTAATTAAAAAGTATTTATCCTGAAAATTTCATCCTGATACTATGTTTAGTTTTCAAGATGTATAAAAGGGTAGCTATGAACAACCCTTAAACGGCTTTGCAAAAACAACTTTTGCATCATTGTTATCCTTAATTAATAAAGTATTTATCCTGAAAATTTCATCCTGATACTATGTTTAGTTTTCAAGATGTATAAAGGGGTATATGAACAACCCTTAGACGGCTTTCAAAAACCGCTTTTGCAATTGTCATCCTTAATTAAAAAGTATTTTCCTGAAATTTCATCCTGATATTATGTTTAGTTTTCAAGATGTATAAAAGGGGTAGCTTGAACAACCTTAACGGCTTTGCAAAAATTTTGCTTAATTGTTATCCTTAATTAATAAAGTATTTTTAAATTTCATCCTGATATATGTTTAGTTTTCAAGATGTAAAAGGGTAGCTATGAACAACCCTTAAACGGCTTTGCAAAACCTTTTGCATCATTGTTATCCTTAATTAATAAAGTATTTATCCTGAAAATTTCATCCTGATACTATGTTTAGTTTTCAAGATGAAAAAGGGGTATGAACAACCTTAGACGCTTTGCAAAAACCTTTTCTTAATTGTCATCCTTAATAATAAAGTATTTATCCTGAAAATTTCATCCTGATACTATGTTTAGTTTTCAAGATGTATAAAGGGGTATATGAACAACCCTTAGACGGCTTTGCAAAAACCGCTTTTGCTTAATTGTCATCCTTAATTAATAAAGTATTTTCCTGAAATTTCATCCTGATATATGTTTAGTTTTCAGATGTATAAAAGGGGTTCCCCTTAGACCTTTGCAAAAACAACTTTGCATCATTGTCATCCTTAATTAATAAAGTATTTATCCTGAAAATTTCATCCTGATACTATGTTTAGTTTTCAGATGTATAAAAGGGGTAGCTATAAACAACCCTTAGACGGTTTTGCAAAAAACAACTTTTCTCATTTTATTTAATTAATAAAGTATTTATTAAAATTTCATCCTGATACTATGTTTAGTTTTCAAGATGTAAAAAATATGAACAACCCTTAGTTGGCTTTAAAAAACCCTTTTTTTTGTATCCTTAATTAATAAAGTATTTTCCTGAAAATTTCATCCTGATATATGTTTAGTTTTCAGATGTATAAAAGGGTGGCAATTAACAACCCTTAGACAGCTTTGCAAAAACAACTTTGCATCATTGTCATCCTTAATTAATAAAGTATTTATCCTGAAAATTTCATCCTGATACTATGTTTAGTTTTCAGATGTATAAAAGGGTAGCTATAAACAACCCTTAGACGGTTTTAAAAACAACTTTTGCATCATTGTTATCCTTAATTAATAAAGTATTTATCCTGAAAATTTCATCCTGATACTATGTTTAGTTTTCAAGATGTATAAAGGGTAGCTATGAACAACCCTTAAACGGCTTTGAAAAACAACCATCATTGTTATCCTAATTAATAAAGTATTTATCCTGAAAATTTCATCCTGATACTATGTTTAGTTTTCAAGATGTATAAAGGGTAGCTATGAACAACCCTTAGACGGCTTTGCAAAAAAACGCTTTTTTAATTGTCATCCTTAATTAATAAAGTATTTATCCTGAAAATTTCATCCTGTACTATGTTTAGTTTTCAAGATGTATAAAGGGGTAGCTATGAACAACCCTTAGACGGCTTTAAAAACCCTTTTGTAATTGTCATTTAATTAA
This sequence comes from Vesta saturnalis, assembly GCA_036346205.1. Taxonomy (NCBI): domain Eukaryota; kingdom Metazoa; phylum Arthropoda; class Insecta; order Coleoptera; family Lampyridae; genus Vesta; species Vesta saturnalis. Next base: position 3,543 of record JARFJB010000765.1, on the reverse strand, counting down.
AAAGTATTTTCCAAATTCATCCTGATATTATTTTGTTTTCAAGATGTATAAAAGGGGTAGCTTGAACAATTTCCTTTGCAAAAACCCTTTTTAAATTGTTATTTAATTAATAAAGTATTTCTCCAAAATTTCATCCTGATTTTATTTTAGTTTTCAAGATGTAAAAAGGGGATATGAACAACCCTTAGACACTTTGCAAAAACCCTTTTCAATTGTATCCTTTTAAAAAGTATTTATCCTGAAAATGTCATCCTGATACTATGTTTAGTTTTCAAGATGTATAAAAGGGGTAGCTATGAACAACCCTTAAACGCTTTAAAACACAACGCATCATTGTTATCCTTAATTTAAAGTATTTATCCTGAAAATTCATCCTGATACTATGTTTAGTTTTCAAGATGTATAAAGGGTAGCTATGAACAACCCTTAGACGGCTTTCAAAACCGCTTTTGCTTTTAATTTAATTAAAAAATTTTCCTGAGTTTCATCCTGATATTATGTTTAGTTTTCAAGATGTATAAAAGGGTAGTGAACAACCTTAGACGCTTTGCAAAAACCCTTTTAATTGTTATCCTTAATTAATAAAGTATTTTCCTGAAAATTTCATCCTGATATATGTTTAGTTTTCAAGATGTATAAAAGGGTAGCTATGAACAACCCTTAAACGGCTTTGAAAACAAAACTTTGCATCATTGTTATCCTTAATTAATAAAGTATTTATCCTGAAAATTTCATCCTGATACTATGTTTAGTTTTCAAGATGTAAAAAGGGTAGCTATGAACAACCTTAGACGCTTTGCAAAAACCGCTTTTCTTAATTGTCATCCTTAATTAAAATTTTCCTTTTATCCTGATACTATGTTTAGTTTTCAAGATGTATAAAGGTTATGAAAACCCTTAGAGGCTTTGCAAAAACCCTTTTTTGTCATCCTTAATTAATAAAGTATTTTCCTGAAAATTCATCCTGATATTATGTTTAGTTTCAGATGTATAAAAGGGTGGCTTCCCCTTAGACGCTTTGCAAAAACAACTTTGCATCATTGTATCCTTAATTAATAAAGTATTTATCCTGAAAATTTCATCCTGATACTATGTTTAGTTTTCATGATGTTAAAAGGGTAGCTATAAAACCCTTAGACGGTTTTGCAAAAACAACTTTTGCATCATTGTTATCCTTAATTAATAAAGTATTTATTCTGAAAATTTCATCCTGATACTTGTTTAGTTTTCAAGATGTATAAAGGGGTAGCTATGAACAACCCTTAGTTGGCTTTGCAAAAAACCCTTTTGCTTTGTCATCCTTAATTAATAAAGTATTTTCCAAATTCATCCTGATATATGTTTAGTTTCAGATGTAAAAATGGCTTAACAACCCTTAGACGTTTGCAAAAACAACTTTTATCATTGTTATCCAATTAATAAAATTTATCCTGAAAATTTCATCCTGATACTATGTTTAGTTTTCAGATGTATAAAGGGGTAGCTATAAACAACCCTTAGACGGTTTTGCAAAAACAACTTTGCATCATTGTTATCCTTAATTAATAAAGTATTTATTCAAAATTTCATCCTGATACTATGTTTAGTTTTCAAGATGTATAAAAGGGTAGCTATGAACAACCCTTAAACGGCTTTGCAAAAAAATTTTGCATCATTGTTATCCTAATTAATAAAGTATTTATCCTGAAAATTTCATCCTGATACTTGTTTTTTTCAAGATGTATAAAAGGGATTATGAACAACCCTTAGACGGCTTTGCAAAAAAACGCTTTTGCTTAATTGTCATCCTTAATTAATAAAGTATTTATCCTGAAAATTTCATCCTGGTACTATGTTTAGTTTTCAAGATGTATGAAAGGGGGTAGCTATGAACAACCCTTACGCGGCTTTGTAAAAAACGGCGTTTGCTTCATTGTTATCCGTAATTAATAAAGTATTTATCCACAGAATTTCATCCTGATACTATGTTTAGTTTCAGATGTATTAAAGAGGGTGGTTAAATTAGTTGGCTTTGCAAAAAACCGCTTTTGCTTTATTGTCATCCTTAATTAATAAAGTATTTCTCCTGAGAATTACATCCTGATATTATGTTTAGTTTTCAAGGTGCATAAAAGGGGTAGCTATGAACAATCCTTAAACGGCTTTGCAGAAAACAACTTTTGAATCATTGTCATCCTTAATTAATAAAGTATTTATCCTGAAAATTTCATCCTGATACTATGTTTAGTTTTCATGGTGTATAAAAGGTAGTAGCTATAAACAACCCTTAGACGGTTTTGCAAAAAAAAACAACTTTTGCATCATTGTTGTTCTTAATTAAAAAGTTTTATCCTGAAAATTTCATCCTGATATATTTTTTTACGAGAATAAAATAGGATTAAAATTAGACTGCTTTTAAGATTTTTTATTTTTTATGAATCATAAATTTGAATAAAATGATTATAGATTTGGTAATTAATTTATTAAACGCCACTGGGTTGTTGTATTTCCGTAAATTTTGGGCTGAAACTGGGCTCTTTTCACCTTATTTACCCATTAAAAAAAAAGATACTAAAGATGACGCATTTTCTTTAAAAAAAATTAGGAAACTTGAAACAGCTTTTGACAACTTTTGGAATCAATTATTGGAGCGATTTGATGCCACAAACAAGTACCTTCAAAATCCTGGTCTTGATGTCATAACAGGACAACAAATGTTAAATTTCATAGAAATGCTTACTGATAATAGATAAAATATTATCTGAGCTTGGAAACGTAATACAGCTTACATACAAGTAAGTAATATTTTGGTTTTATTAGTCAGGCTATCCTTCTTTCAGAAAAATCCTTGATGCTGAAAACTTAATTTTCATTATTCAGACGACTTAGGACATAATTTGGTTAGTGAATTTCTTCAGTTTTCAGCCTATTTAAAAACATTAAAAAATAATGAGCCTGTAAATTCAAAAACTGTCCAAAAAAGCGGAATTACAATATTTGTTCCATAGAAATGACGAGATGCCTATTGTAAAGAATATGAAAAACTCCTTATGTGGACGGAAAATTAAAATTTGAAGTGTAAATGAAACATTGATGCTTGCCTACATGATAGAAAGGGTAACATTGATTACAATTGTAATTATTTGTTTTTGATATTTTATGGTTTTATGAAAGTCTAGTGTGTATAAATTGTTTACTTTATGGTGATCGCAACTATTCAAAATTATAAGCAATGCTGAGGAGACTCAGAAAGGGAGTGGATCTGGCATCTTTTCACAAGCTGCATCCGTTTTTGAAGGCGATAAATAATGGTTATGAAGCTAGATTTTTCGTTCAAGGTCTTGTTTAAACATACTGATGTAGGATAGTTTTGACATATTAGTGACAGTTATTTCATTTTTCAGGTTGTCGCAATTTATGATTGACTTTAACGCACAATAAAGTCAATGATACTGTTCATGCAGAAGATACGAAATGTGTGATTTACGCATGTCTGATATTAAAAAAGAAGGAATCCACATATCAATTAATACGAATTGTAAATTTAAAATAACAGTGATACTG
>JARFJB010000764.1:0-58629 GCA_036346205.1 Vesta saturnalis | reverse complement strand
GGGTTGGGGGGTGTGGGTGGTGGGTGGTTTTGGTGTGGGTTTTTTTGGGGTTTGGGGGTTTTGTGGGTTTTTGTATTGGGTTTTGGTTTTTTATGTTTATTAAAATTGTTGGTTGGGTTTGGGGGTTGTATTGGGTTTTTAGTGTGTGATGTGTGGTGTGAGTGTGTAGGATGTGTGTGATGTTGAGTTGTGGTGTGAGGTGTGATGTGTGTGTTAGTGTGTGGTGAGGTGTTGAGGTGTGTGGGTTGTTGATTGTGTGTATTGTGTGTGGTGTGATTGAATGAAGTGTGTGTGTGGTGTTGTGTGGTGTGTGGAAAGGATGAGTGTGTGTGTGTTGTGTGGTTCGTAATTGTGTGGGTGTGTAATGAGTTGTGTTGTGAGTGTGTGTGAGTGAGTGTGAGATGTGGGGTGTGTGGGGTAGTGCAGGGTGCGATGAGTGTATGTGTATTGTGAGTGTGTGTGGTGTGTGAGATTGTGATGATGTTGTGGTTGAAAGGTGTTGTGTGTTGTTTGAGGGGTGGTGGTGTTGGGGGGTGTGTTGAGTTGGAGTGTGTGTGTTTTGATGTGTGTTAATGTGGTGTGTTGAGATGTGTTGCTGGGAAGTGTTGTGAATGTGAGTGTGTGATTGTGGTGTGTGTGTGTGTGTGTGTGTGTGTGAGTGTGTGTGTGGTGTGATGTGTGGTGTGTGAGTGTGGTGTGGTGGTGTGTGAGTGTGTTGGGTGTGTGGGGATTGTGGAGTTGAGTGTTGAGTTTGTGAGATGTGTGGAGTGTGAGTGTGTGAGGTGTGGAATGTGTGTGTGTGAGTGTGTGAGTGTGGGATTGTGTGTGTGGTAAATGTTAAAGTGTGTGAGTGGAGTGATTGTGAGTGTGTGATGGGTTTGTGTTAGTGAGTGTGATGGTGTGATTGTGTGTTTGTGGGGTGTGTGAGTTGTGAGTGTGTGTGTGTGGTGTGGTTGAGTTTGGGTTGTGAGTGTGAGTGTTAGTGTGAGTGTGAGTGTGATGTAGTGTTGTGTTGTGTGTGAAATTGAGTGTGTGAGTTGTTATGTGAGTTGTGTTGAGTGTGTGTGAGTAGATGTAGGTTGTGAGTGTGTGGGTTTGGTGTGTGATGGAGTGTGTGAGGTGGGAGGGTGAGTGTGTGTGTGTGTGAGTGTGTGAAGTGTGAGTGATGTGTAGTGATGTGTGATTGATTAATGTAAATGTGTGTGTGTGATGTGTAGTTGTGATGGTGTTGATTGTTTGTTGTGTGGGTTGTGGATTGTGAGTGTGTGCGTGTGTGAGTGTTGAGTGTTGTGTGTGAGTGTTGTGTATTGTTGTGAGTGTGAGTGTGTGTGGTGTGAGTTTGTGGTTGGGTTGTGTGGTGTGGTGTGTTTGTGAAGGTGTTGGATTGTTGTTGAAATGGTTTCTGTTGGTGTGTGTGTATGTGTGTGTGTGGTGTGTGTGTTTGTGTGTGTGTGTGTTGTATGTGTGAATGTTGTGGAAATTTTGGTGTTATTGTTAATTTGGGTAAATTTTGTCATTTTCTTTGTGTTTTTTTTTGTTTGTGTTGTGGTTTTTAAAATGAAAATTGTTAAATTTTTTTGGTGTGAGGTGATTTTTTAAGTTTAAGGGAGTTTTTGATTGTTAAATTTATTTGTTTTTTGGTAGGTTAATTTTATTGGTTTTTGGTTTTAAGTTTGGTTATTGGAATTGGGTTTATGTTATGTTGGGTGTGGTAGTTTTGTTTTGATTTGAATTGTGTAGTGAAGTTAAAGTAGGTTGGTTAAATGTTTAAGTTTGTTAAGTTTTTTAAATTTTGAGTTTTTTAAGTGGGAGTGTTGGTTTTTGGGAATTTGTGAGTGTGAAAAATTGTTGGGTGTTTGTAGTTTTTTGGGATTTGAAATTTTTTGTTGGTTTGGATGGTTGGTAAATTGGTTTTGTTGTGTGGTGTTTGTCGTTTTTAGTGAGGTTTTGTTTTTTGGGTTTAGTTATGGTGTAGTGTAGTTTTTTGTTTTGTGGGTCCAATTGTTAGTTAGGTTCCGGGTGTTGATGTTTTGGATTTGGTTGTGTTGTTTTAATTTGAAGGTGGGGGTTGGGTTAATGTTTGTTTTTTGTGGGTTTATGGTGTGTTTTTTTTTATTTAGTTTTTTTTAATTAGTTTTGGGGTGGGAAAATTGTTGTATTTTTTTTTAATTTTTATGTTTTATTGTTAATTGAAGGTTATTTGTGTGATTGAATTTTGGGGTTTAAGTGGTTTTAATTAAATTATTTGTTGTTAATTTGTGTTGTATTTTAATGTGTAAAAAGTTGTTTTTTTTTTTGTATTTTGGAGTTTATTTGAATTATTTTTTTGTTTTGTTTTATTGTGTTTATATTTGGATTTTTTTTTGTTTTTTTTGTAATGTTATTTGTTGTGGAAAAGTATTTGATTGTGTTTGGTTGGTATGTTTTTTTTTGTAATTTTTTTTTTGCTTGTTGTTTTTTTGTAATTGTTTTTTTTAAAGTGTATTGAAATTTTTTGGGTTTTATTATTTATTGTTGAAAAATTTGGTTGTTGTTTTTTATGTAAGTGTTAAAGTTGGGGTTTGAGTATGATGTTTTAAGTGTATTGAAAATTGTTTGTTTAAATTTTTAGGTATTTTAAAATTTTTGTGGGAATTGAAAATAATAATTAATTTTAATTTAAAGTTTAAATTTATTAAATTGATTTTATTTAATTTTTTTAGTTTTAGGGATTTTTTTTTTAAATTTTTATTGTGTTGTTTTGTTTAAAAAGGGGGTTTTTTTTTTTTTTTTTGTTTTAATTTTGTTTTTTTTTAAATTTTTGGAGTGGTTATTTTGTGTTTTTTTTTGTTTTTATTTAAGTGGTAAATGTGGTTTTTTACATACCTAATCACTTTCCTTCCAGCATTGACCCTTCGTCCAATCTCATCCTCCATTGTACCATCCAAAACATTCTACCCATATACCAGCTCGTCCACTTGCTCCACAATTTCATCTTTCAGGGTTACCTCTCATTTCCACCTTCCCGATTGAACACCACAATCTTGGCCTTTTCACGTTTACCTTTAGGTCCATGCTCCACAGACTGTATCAAACGTCCTCAGAGCGGTTTTAGCTCATCCGCACTTCTTAATAAGACTGTCATCTGCATACACCAGAAGTCCATTTACGTCACCAACCATTACACCATTTGTATAGGTACATTTGTCAACACATTTATCCGTGCGCATTGAACAACCACGGTGACATCACAGCCTTGTCACTCTCCTTACTCAATATTAAAGTATTCACTCACACCTCCTCTCACTCTAACACATGCCCCACTACCGTTATATACTGCCCTTAATCTATTTATTAGACCTTTATATGCGCCATATTCATTTAATATTTCCCAAAGCTTCTCCCTATTCACTCTGTCGTATGCTTTCTCCAGATTTACAAACGCACAGTACAGCTTCCTTTTTACCCTTAAACACCCTGGACATCCCAAATCTTAGTTTATGCATTTCTCGTACTCTATCAATCAGAATTCTTCCAAATGCTTTACCAGGCACGCTGAGCAAACTTATTCCTCTGTAGTTCTTACAATCACTCTTGTTCTCCTTACCCTTATACAGTGGTACAATGATCGCGCTCTTCCAATTCCTCGGCCCTTTTCCACACATAAGGCATACACTTAATAATTCACACATTCTTCGTATAAGATTTACACCCCCATACTTTAGCATTTCACCAGTGATTTCATCCACGCCTGCTCTCTTGCCGTTTTTCAACCTTACTACCGTTTTCTCTACCTCATTTATCCCAATATCCTCAGTTTCATTCGCCATTCCTTTTACATTCTCCTTAGTTAACCCTGCAGTCTTATTTTCCACACTATTGTACAGGGTGTCCCAACGATAGAGTAAAGTAAGTTTATGCTTAACTAGAATTATTTGTGTAAATATTGTATGGACCATGGTGTAGAGGTAAGAAGTGGCATTTTTTAAAATATTGGGTTATACAGGGTGTGTCAGAAAAGCAGGACGGAAAAAGTATGATTTTTTAAAACACCCCTATTTGATTTTAGTTTTAATTCTACGTGTCCATACAAACATATATTGTCATACAAAATATTGGCTGAAAGTTTTAGTTCTTGAGATATTCGCGTTTAAAGATTATTATGGTCATTTTCGTGGGGTTGATGAATGGGCAATTGTTCCGTTATTTCACAATAAAAAATTGATATTTCGTGTGAAAAATGAGTGATATTATACTAACGTTTAGACCGAGTAGTATTTCTAATTTTCTCAACAGGGTGTTTGTTATAACCATTCAAATTTGAAAATTCTCAAATTAAAAAATCAGTTTTTTTAATTGCACACCCTATATATTTTTATTTCATTTTATTCGGGATTAAAAATCTTATTTTTGTCAAATATATCCTATATCTATCTTTGATAGTTTTCGAGTAATTTCGATTTTTCACACTAGCTACTTTATTTTCGATAACATTGCATTGCATGGATCTTGGTAGCCATGGAAAATAATAATTGCGTTACTAAGATACAAAGGTTTCCTACTTGTCAAAATAAACACATATTAAATTTGTCGTTTTCGCATTTAACTTGTTATCAATTCTTGATCAATTATGGATTATTCGACAAATGAATTAATTGATATGATATACGTGTTGGGCGAGGCTGAAAAACCCTTTATTGGCGAATCAACAAAATGAAATATTTAATAATATTTCAAGTTCTTTTCTTCATTAGCTGCCCTTTTATTAACAACTTTACGTTTGAAGTATTTAACACTACCGCTAGAATCAAATCTATCCATCAAATTTTCCAAGCCAACAGTAGTAGGTATTCGACGTGGTTTTCTTTTGTGATTGTTGTATGGGTTTTTTAGTGCCCAAAGTTATTTAATTTTATTTGTGTTATTTGTGTTGATAAAAGTTTGGAAAAGAAAATTTTTTGTGTTTATTTTGCAAGTGGTTTGTATTTAGTGTTTTATTTTTGGTAAAGATTGAATGTGTTATGAAAATGTAGTGTGTGAAAATCGTTTGAAAATTAAAGTGTTAGGTTTTTGTGTGTTTTTTGAATTGTTTTGGGTGTTTTAAAAATGATTTTTTTTTTGGATTTTAAATTTGTGGTTTAAAAATGTTGGTTGTTTGGTTAAAGTTGTTTTTTTTTAAGTTAATTTTTTATTGTGAAATGGAAAATTGTTTAAAGTGAATTAATTTTAAAGGAATTTAAGTAAAATTTAGTTTTTTGTTGAAAATATGTTTGTGGTGAATTAAAATTAAAGGGGTGTTTAAAAATTTTTTGTTGTTTTTGGAATGTTAATTCCAAATTTTAAAAATGAATTTTTTAATGGTTAAATTTTAAAATAATTTAGTTTAAATTATTTATTTGTTGGGAATGTAAGTTTGAAATATTTTGAGTTTTTATTTGTATTATTTGTTGTTTTTTGAGTTTGTTTTCAGTTTTGTTTTTGAATTGAAGGTTTTTGTTTTTAAAATGTTTGTTTTTTTAAGTATTCGTTTTTTTTTATGTTTTTTTTTTTGTGGTTGTGTGGTGTGTGGTTGTGGTGTGTGGTTTGTGGTGTGTGTGTGTGTGGTGTGTGTGTGTGTGAGTGTGTGGTGTGTGGTGTGTGTGTGTGGTGTGTGTGTGTGTGTGTGTGGGTGTGGGTGTGTGTGTGTGTGAGTGTGTGGTGTGGTGTGTGTGTGTGTGAGTGTGTGGTGTGGTGTGTGTGTTGTGAGTTGGTTGTGTGTGTGTTGTGTGATGTAGTGTGTTGAGTTGAGTGTTGAGATGTGGGTGTGGTGTGTGTGTGACGTATGATGTTAGATGTGTAGTGTGTTGTGTGTGTGGTTCAGTTTGAGAATTTTAGGGTTGTAAGTTGTGTGTGGTGTTGAGTGTGTGTGTGTTGTGTGGTGTTGGTGTGTGTGTTGAGTGTGTGAGTGTGTGTGTGGGTTGTGTGTGTGTTGTGGTTGTAGTGTGTTGTTGTGTATGTGTGAGTTGTGGTTGTGTTGTTGTAGAGTGTGGGTTTGTGTTGTGAGTGTTGAGTGTGGTGTGGGTGGTGTGGTGTGTGTGGTGTGTGTGTTGAGTGTGTTGGTGTGTGAGTGTATGTGGTGTGTGATTTTGAGTGTGTGATTTGATTTTTGTGTGGTGTGTGTTGTGTAAGTGTTGAGTGTGATGTTGTGAGTGTGTGTGTGTGTGTAAAGGGTGTAGGGTTGTGTGTGGTTTGATTGTGAGTGTGAGTGTGATGTTTGGTTGTGAGTGTTGATGTGAGTTGAGGTGTTGTGAGTGTGTGAGTTGGTTGAGTGTTGTGTGAGTGTGTGAGTGTGTGGATTGGTGATGATTGTGAGTGTTGATGTGTGTGTGAATGTGTGTGTGTGGTGTGTGAGGTGTGAGTGTGTGGGTGTGGTGTGTGATGTGAGTGTGTGTGAGTGTGTATTGATTGTGAGTGTGAGTGTGTGATGTGAGGTGTGTGTGTGGGTTTGGTTGTGAAATTTGATGTTGTTGTGGTGTGTGAGTTGTGTGTGTGATGTGTGTGTGTGTGGTGGTGTGTGTGGTGATGTATGGTGTGTGTGTGTTTTTTGTCTGTGTGTGTGGTTGTGTGGTTGCGTGATGGTTGTTGTGAAAGTTTGAGTGTGTGTGTGTGTGTGTTTTGTCTTTTGTTTGTGTACGTAGTGTGCTGTGTTGTGAGTTTGTGATGTTTGTTGTGAGTGTGAGTTGTGTGTGTTGTGTTGATTGTGAGGTGGTGTTGGGTTTGTGAGTGTGTGAGTTGGTTTAAAGGTGTTATGTGTGAGGTGTGGAATGGTTTGTAAAAAATTAAAAAATGTGAATGGGAATTTTTTTTTGATTTGTTTGATTTTTAGGTAATTTTTATTATTGAATTGATTTTGTTTTTTTTGGGGTTTGGGGGTTTTTTGGGGGAGTGAGGTTGGTTTTGTTTTGGGGTTGGGGGGGGTGTGGGTTTTTGTTTTGGGGGGTGTTGGGTTTTTGGGGTTGGGTTGGTTGTTTTGTGTGTGTGTGTGTGGTGTTGGTGGTGTGTTGTGTGTGTGTTTTGTGAGTGTGTGTGTACGTTTTGTGTCTGTGTGGTGTGTGGTGATGTGAAGTGTGTGTTGATGTTAGGTGTGGAGTGGTTGATGGTTGTGGTGTGTTGTGATGTGTTGTGAGGTGTATGTTGTGGTGATGTGTGTGTGTGTGTGTGTGGGGGTTGGTGTTTTTTTGCGAGTTGTGTGTGGTGTGTGGTGAGTGTGTAGTGTGTGTGTGTGACTGTGTGTGGTGGTGTATGTAGAGTGTGGTTGAGTAATTGTGAAGTGTGTGTGTGATGTGTGAGTGTGTAGTGTGTGGTTGGGGTTTTGAATGTGTGTGCTTGTGCTTTTGTTGTTGTTGTGTGTTGATGTTGTGTTGTGTGTGTTGTGTGGGTTGTGTTGTGAGTGTGTTGATGTGTAGTTGGTTTGTGTTGTGGATTGTGATTGGTTGTGAGTGATGAGGTGAGTGAGTGTGTGTGTGATGTGTGAGGAATGTGTTGGTGTGGTTTATGTGTGTTTGTGTTTGAGTATTGATTGATAAGGATTCATCATTGGTTGTTTGATTTTTTTAATTGGGTTTAAGGTGTATTTTTTGTAAGGTATTAAATTTATGTTTTGTTAAGGTTTGATAGTTTTGTAAATTTTTTTTTTTGTTTAACTGTTTTTTTTTTACTTTTTTTTTGTAAATCGGTTTAGTTTGAGTTTAAAATTGGGTGAGTTTTTATATTGTTAATTGTGTTTTTTTTGTTAGTGGAATTGATGATTGTGGTTTGCAATAAAGTTGAGTTTGTTTGTGAGGGATTTTTTTGGGTGTGGTTTGTTAGTTTGATTTGTTTTGGAGTTTAATTATTTATTTTTATTAATCATTTAAAATTTTATATTTATTTTTTTTGTTTTTGATTGTTGGTTGTTGGTGGTTTTTGGGTTTTTAGTGTTTTTGGTGTTGTTTTGTTTAGGTGTGGTGTTGTGATTTTTGGGTGTATTGGTTTTCTTTTTTTTAGTGGGAAACCTCCTTTGTGGTTTTTTTGGGTTTTGTGTGGTTTTTGGTGTGTTGTTTGGTGGTTTTGTGGTTTTTGGTTTGGGGTTGGTTGGGGTTTGGTTGGTTGGGTTGGTTGGGTTTGGGGTTTTTGTTTGGGGTGGGTTTTGTGGTTTTGTGTTATGTAGTGTGATTAGTGTATTAAGTTGTGGTTTGGTTTTATTTAGGTTTGTTTTTATAAGGTTTTTGTTAATTTAAGGTTAAATGTGTGGTAATTTAAATGTATTGTGTAATAATATTTTTTTGTTTTTGGGAGATGTAAGGGTTGTTTTGTTAAATGTTGGGAAGGATGGGTTTATGGGATAAGGTGAAGTTGTGTTGGTTGGTTGGTTTGTTTTTGGTGTTTTGTTTGTTTTTGGTAAAATGTTGGTATTGAGGTGGTTTATAAAGGGTGTATTAAAATTTTTTTTTTTTGGTGGCAATATATTTTGTTTTTTTTTTTTGTTTATTTAATTATAGGTAATTTGTGGTTTATTAGTTTATAGTTTTAAATTAAAGGTAAATTTGATATTTTATTAAATAATAAAAATTATATTTGATTATTGAAAAATTTTATTTATTTATTAATATAATATAATATGTTAATTAAAATTTATTAAGTATAATAAATAATTTTAAATTATATATTTAAATTAATAATTAAATATTATAAAATTAAATTTAAAAATATTTATGTTAAATTTTAAAAATTAATTGTATTAATGAAAAATGTTTATTATTAATGAAAATTTAATTTATATGTATAGAATAAAAAATATTATTAAGTTATTTAATTTTTATTTATAATTTTTATAATATTAATTTATAATAAATTTTTTTTAATTTTTATAATTATTAAAATTTTAATAATTATATAAATATATTTATTTATTAATTTTTAAATTTTTTTAATTTAAATTTATATAAAAATTATTTAAATAATATTAATTAAAATTAAAAATTATTTTAGAAAGTTTATTTTTAAAATATTTTATACTTTTGAATTTTGTAATGTTTGAGGTATTAATATTATTTTTTATTATTTGAAGATTTTTTATGGTTGAAGTTTTATTAAATAAATAGTGGTTTGAATTGTAAATATTATATATATTTATATATATATATATATATATTATATATTATATATATATATATATAAGTATTAATTATAATTTATATTAAATAAAAATTTTATATAATTTTAATATAAATAATTAAATTATTTTTGGTGATTTTATTGGAAATAAATTATTATTTTAAATAAAAATTATATATATTAATTTTGTTTTTAATTAAATATTTAATAAATAATTGGTGATTTTTATTATTTTTTTTAAAAATATTTTATTTAAATTTAATATTAGGGTAAGTAATTGTTTTTTTATTAAAATAATATTAATTATGAAATTTGTTTTAAATTTAATATAATTTTATTTCGAAAATAATTTTTTAAAATGGATAATATTTTTTAAATTAAAATATTTTTTATTAGAAATAAATTTTTTATTGATTTAAATTTGATATTTTTATTTATTTTAGTATTAATTTTTATTAATTTATTATTATTATTTGGTTGTTTAAAATTTTATTTTTTAAAATGAAGAATATTTTGGTTTTTTGTTTGTGTTTTTGTATATTTAAGTTTTAAATTTATTAAATTTTTTCATTTGATAATATTTTTTTGGGTTGGAAAAATTTTATTGGGTAATTTATTCATTAAAATTTTAAAAAATAAATTATTATTAAATTTTAAAATGTATTTTTATTTTTATTTTTTATGGGATATTTTTTTATAAAGTTAAAAAATTAAAATTATTAAAAAATTATAAAATAATATGGAAATAAATATTTTAAAATTAAAAAAAAAAAATAAAATAAATTAATAATAAAATAATAATATATTTATAAATGTAAATTTTTATTTTTAAGAAATTTTTTTTATATTTATAATCTAATTTTTTTATTTATTAAATTATATTTGTGTAATGTTTTATTTTAATATTTAAATTATATAAATAAAATTATATTAAGGGGATATTTTAAATAAAATATTAATAAATTTAAATATATTTAAATATTTTAATTTATTGTATTTATTTTAAAATTTAATTTTTGTTAAAATATTTTAATTTTTAAATTATTTTGAAATTAAATAATTATTAATTTTAAAATATAGTTTTTTTTATTAAATTAATAAAAATAAATTTGGGTTATTTTAAATGTTATTTAAAATAAAATTTTTTTTTTAAAATTTATTTAATAATGTTTGTTTAATATAAATTTTATAATTAATTATAATAATTTTTTTTAAAAATTTATTAGGTTTATATTTAATTTTAAATTTAAAAACTTTATTTATTTTCTGTAATAGTTAATATATGGTTTAAATTGGTATTTTCTTACGTATTTAATAAACGTCAGCATTGAAAAAAATTATTTGTTTCACGTAGTTTAAATGTTGTACAAAATCAAACTTATTCTTACATTTGTGTCCTTTTTAATGGTATGTCAAAACAATTTTTGAATGCCAACTGAGTCAAAGATCACTCAGTTGAAAGAACCATAGAGTGTGCTGTGATGTACTTACCTATTTGATAAACGTCAAAACTGAAGTAACCTATTGTTTGCTGTAGTTTGAACGTTGTAAAACCCAATTTTACTGTTGTGCTATTATTTAAGATAAAATGGTTTATTCTACAGAGGAAATAGTTGAAATGATTTTCATTTATGGTGCAAAAAATGAATGTGCGCGAAAGACAGCGCAAACATTTAACGGTAGGCATCCAGATAAAACTGTTTCGCATGTTTATGTGCTACAACTTGTGAAAAATTTTAAAGAATCGGTATCAGTAAGCAATGCGAAACGATATACGTCTAGAGTATTCAACGAAGCAGGTCAGATTGAAGTGTTGGGACATTTTGGGTCAGATCCAACTACGTCCATTAGAAAAGTTTCACAACGAATTGGAATATCGATTGGCTTAATACATAGGGTTACAAAATTAAATAAGTTCCATCCCTATAAATTGCAAATACTTCAAGAACTGTACCAAGATGGCCCAGTTCGAAGAATTCAATTTTGTGAGATAATGTCAGAACGCATTAATAAATCGCCCAATCTACTAGAAAATATTTGCTTCTCCGGTGAGTGTATTTTTCTCCTGAATGGTTACAAAAGATCATACGCAATACCCCCAGAAATATTTGGGCAGGAATTTTAGGCAACACCATAATAGGTCCCTTATTTGTAAATGGTTCTCTTACCGGGGAGGTGTATCTAGATATGCTTCGGGACACAGTTGTCTTTAACCATCCAGGAAGGAAACTTTTTAGGAGAAGAAATAACACGCGAGACTAATTTTAGATACTAGGGATCTACAATCGGAAAAGTTACAAGGGAAGAAGAAGAACTAGGATCAGGAGATATACTATCTACTTTAGGGACAGAACGAGAAAGGGTATCAGGTACAACATGATCTTAAGTTTACGGTGAATAATAGTGAAGTTAAATTGTTGTAGTCGGATAGCCCATCTTGCTAAACGACCAGAAGGATTTTGTAATCGCTTGAGCCAAACTAAAGAGTGATGCTCAGTGATCACGGTGAAATGAGTCCCTTCAACATATGGTCTAAACTTCTCAACGGCAAATAGGCACTCGTTCTAGGTAGTAGAATAGTGTCGTTCTGCTTTAGTTAGTGATCGACTAATATAGCTAATTACACTCTCACCTTGAGAATTGGTCTGGGTGAACACCAACACCAAAATCAGAGACATCAGTTTGAATGGTAAAAGGAGACAAAAAATCAGGACAAGAAGGTATAGGACTAGAGACCAAATGTTCTTTAAGGGAGAGAAAAGCGCGATTACAATCAGGAGACTAAGCAAAAGGAGTATTTTTTTAATAAGAGAAGTCAAATGAGATATAAGGGAAGAGAAATTGGGAATAAAGCGACGATACCAACCAATCATTCCAACAAGACGACGTACTTCAGTTACATTAGACGGAACAGGGATATCAAGTATAGCATTGACTTTATCAGGATCCACCAAGAGACCGTTTTTATTGACGACATAACCAAGATATTTTAGTTCCTATCGGCAGAAATGACATTTTTCGTGTCGTAACGTAAGGCCAGCAGAAACTACTCTTTCAAAAATTTTAGAGAGTACTTCAGGATGTTGGTCAAAAGAAGGTGTAGCAATGATAACGTCATCTAGATAGACGAAACATTAGGATTCAATATCTGCACCTAACACACGATCAATCAAGCATTGAAACGTAGCTGGAGAATTATGTAACCCATATGGCATACGAGTAAACTGATATAAGCCACGATTAGGGACAGTAAAGGCAGTGCTAGGTTTGGAAGAAGACGAAAGAGGGATTTGCCAGTAGGCAGAGAGAATATCTAGAGAAAAGAGGTAACGAACATGAGTTATTTCGTTGACTTTACGAAAGTCAATGAAAAACGATAGCTTTACTAAATCGATGGGACTAGACTAGGGATTAGTAGAAGGCTCTATGACACCCAAAGCTAACATTTCATCTAATTCCTTATTTGCAATTTGCCGTAAGGCAGGAGAGAGAGGATAATATCGCTGCTTGATGGGTTCAGCATTTGGAGTAATGTGGTGTTCCACGAGAGAAGCACATCCAAGAGAAGAGGAGAATTTTGAAAAAGTAGTATCAATGAGAAACTGAAGAGTAGCTCGTTGGACATGAGACAATTCAGAAAGGTAGTTTAAATGATCAAAGGAAACGGCAGCAAGATGACAAGTATCGAAGGACCACTGGTCATGTCGGAAATCTGTCACAAAGTTAATTCACTTCCAAAAGTCGATTCCAAGAATAAGTTGTTGAGATACTTCTGGGACAACTAAAGTGTTAACCATGACAGTTTTTGTTTCTACAGTAAATGGCAATAAAATTTGACCTAAAATGTGGCATTTGCTACCATTAGCAAGTATACAAGAAGAAAGGTCTAAGGAAGATAAAGGTAAGTTTGAGAATTTGTCAACCAGGACCACCAAGAACCGTACGAGAAGAACCGCTATCTAAGAGACCCTTGAAGTTATGGCCAAATATAGACACGTTAAGATAAGGACGTTCTTCATCTCTAACACTAGCGAAAAGAAAATCTAGTACAGACCGTTGTTTATTGTCTAAACAAGCAAAAGAGGCTTCCGAGGTTAAAGATAGAGTCGAGTCCTCCTCTCGGTTAGAGAACTCTCATATTAGTTTCCCGAACGTGAAGAACATTCTGGTTTAGTTACCCCTGGTTATCCACAACCATAACAATGAAGTTTTTGAGGCGCTGGGCACTGCGCAGGAAGATGGCCCAATTTGGAGCAATTCCAGCAACGAATAGGTTTAGAAGGAAGATTAGAGGAAAGAGAAATGGTATGAAGAGAAGGTTCGCAGGAGCGATTTGAAGAATGTATAGAGTTATCAGTAGAGTGTACATACGCGAGACTAGGTTCGAGCAGTTTAGAAGTTTTTTTCTGGAAAGAGGAGGTTTGAAAGTTTCTATATTGTATTTGTTGTGTTCTAATTTTTTGCCAAAAGGGAGAAGCTGTGAGATAGAGGTAATTTCCGTGAGAGCTAAGGCTGTTTGATAGAAAGGAGTAAGATTACGACGAATAAGCTGAAGTTGTTTATCCTTAGGAAGAGGTTTAAGTAGACGTTGAAATAAAGTCTGCATGACTGCTACTTATATGCTAATAGTTTCAGAAGTCCCCATAGTATGATTCCTAATTTCATCCATAGGACATCGTAGTCCACAGTCCACAGGAAGAAATTTAGATTTTAGAAAACTAACGACATCTTTCCAAGACGTTAAGGAAGCTTTATGAGCACGAAAAAGTAGTAAAGCTCTACAATTCTGGATAGGAAGAAAATAATTGCTGGGATGAGAACCCACGAGAGATAAGTAGTTCCTCTAAACGAGTAAGAAAATCTAGTAAGGTAGGAGAAGTTCAAATTTAATTTAGATATTGCGAAATGTTTGAAGGAAGTACTAGGAATTTCAGGAGAACTAATAGAAGGAGGTGGTTGTTCATTAGGTTCGTCTGAATCAGAAAAGATCAGATCAAGTTCGCTATCATTCGATGGTTTGTCAACACGAGGACTAGAAGAAGGTAATTCAGAAAACCCTACGAAAGTGTTAAACAGAAAGATCGTCAGCAAAAGTTATATCATGATCCACACAAGTAAGTGATGTATTAGAATCTAATTTTAAAGTGTTACGTACTGATTTGCGTCAATATCACTAGGTAAACCCCTAGAGTGTAGCTCTTACTGAAGTTCAGATTTAGCTAGTCTATTTACTTCTAATTTCCACACTACAACCATAATGAAAGTGAGGGTAGGTACACGAAAATTGGATAATAGCAAAGGAAAGGATAGGATAAATAGTCAGAAATAAATTACAAATTAAGCAAAAATAATCGAGGCCGCACGTTGGGCGCTAAAATTATGTCACGTGTTTAAGTGGGAAGCGGAGCAAAAGGAAAGGGTTCTCTACTCATCTGTAGATAATGTAGCCAACCGTCTAGCTCAACGGTTCGGGCGTGGTGGAGAGAAGATAGATGTTAAAGCCAGGCGCCAGGCGCCGTTCCCCTTTATCAGAAACAGGCACCATTATCCCGACTCCTGGATAGTGATGGCGAAGGAGTTGAGTAGGGAAAACAGGAAAGGAAAGCACATTAAAGGAAAGAAACAAGTAACTGCAGCAGTGTGAAATAAACAAAGATATAATATTCAGCTCAGTCGAAATAATCATGTGTGTGGATCTATTCCACTCAAAATTATATGCAAGAGACAAAAAAGGTAGCCTATACCAATAAACTGTATCGAAAAAAAAATTGAAAATCTGATTTTAAGCGGATACAATAAAATATTTGTCATTATGGTAATTAACCAGAATAAAAAAATATAAAATTAACGTTCGCAAGTTGTAATGGATTCAGTAACTTTGAACCCAACCAGTAATTGCAAAAAAAATTTCGAATTGTTCTGTATGAAGCTGGCAACAGTGTAAATGACACGGTTGGTAGTCCGTGGCAGGGGACCAGAGACACGGTCGCAACATGAGAGTAACCTGTTAATAAATAAATTATTATAAAATTTTTTTATGAACGAATAAGTTCAAAGGTAAATTGTAATTAATTAAAATTAATTTTACCTTTGTTTATTCGTTCATAACAAAAAATTATAATAATTTAATAAGCCTAGTTGCTTTGGTATGTGGAATTCCGGGATATTAAATACATTTCATTATTATAAGTAATTTGATTGTAATCTCATTACATTTAGAAGTTACATGTTCTACATAACATAAAGACAAAAATCGATTGGGGCTTGAACCTTGATGGCCTTGGTTAATACTCTAAAAGGTACAGGTCGTAGGTTCAAATCCTACTCGAGGTAAACTTTTATTTATGTATTTAATAAAATTAATAATAATTGTTAAAATAAAGTTATGAAACAGAATACAAAATAATTATTAATGTCCCGATCATCCTCTTTTATAATAACAATCACAACACAAATTAAACGTCTTTCAACAATGAGATCTTTCATTGTGTTGATCTGAAAGAAAAGGTATATATCACGCCTCAGCATTTAAAAATAATCACATAACCCAAAAATGGACTTGCTGTCGTTTTACCGATTATATGTGACTCAAATACATAAAACAAAATTTACAGGTATATAACCTTTGAGCTAGGTGGTACTGTATATTAAACCAAAAAGGTAAATAAAAAAAAATACAAGGGAGTAAAGTCGAACCAGCACCTCCACGTGGTACTCCCCGGGTAACACTAACGCTGGTCGCATACTGTTTTGTCGCATATCCGTTTATGTTTTTTTTCGGAGAGTAAACTCCACTAAATAAATCCGAAATCTAAGGTGTTATGCGACCCGTGCCAAATGATGAATGGCTATGCGAAATTAGTCGCTAACGGAGCCCCCTAGATACCTGGCTGCCTCTAGTTGAAATCAGTTAAGCCTTGCTACGGTATGGGACCACTGCAATAGTGGACCTGTTTTTGTGCCCTTTTTCGTGGGAATTGTATGGAGAGTCAACAATTAAGCACAAAGTCGGCCACCTTTTTAAATGTGGATACGGTGGGGGGGTCCGTCCAAAACCTCCAAGAAAAAAATGATCAATTGACGAGAAGCTTTGTTCCTCGGTTCTTGATTATTAAACGGCTAGATAGCGAGAATTTTGAAAAAACTAGTCCTGTTATTTTAAAAGCAATCTATAGCTTATTAGATGAAGTAAACATGACTAAAAATATTAAGGAAGGAATATTTGTAGAAACAAGATCAGACAAGCACGCGAATAAATTATTATCTATTACCTCTTTTGCGGATATTGGCGTAGAAGTTACTCCACACAGAACCCTCAATCTAAGTGGGGGAGTCATCTATTGCAAAGATTTGTTAAACTGTAACGATACCGAAATATTATCGGAATTAAGTAAAATCAAAGTCACTGATATTAAAAGAATAAAGAAGAGATTTGATGGTACCTTGGTTAATACTCCTAATATTATACTAACGTTTGATACCCTAAACTTACTAAAACGAATTAAGGTAGCGTACTACAATCTAGAAATGAGGCCGTATATTCCAACTCCGCATGTTTTAGGTGTCAGAAATTTGGGCATACTTCTATTAAATGTACAAATAATGCAGTGTGTGTATGCGGAAATCCCATACATGAAGGGCCCCCCCTGTGAACAACCTTTGGTGTGCATAAACTGCTACAGAAAATTAAAACACTTGAAAAAATAAGGTACAGTGACGCAAAAAAGAAAGTTAATCAATTAAAACCCTTACAAAGTTATGCACAAGTAGCTGCCAATCAAACGCCTACAGAATATCCCTCTGATATAGTGAAAACGTTAATCCGTGAAATAGTTCCTGAAGTTACAAAAGAAATAAAGCTTTACTTATCATCAGAACACTTCTATAATTCGACACAACAAACTTCTCAGTTTAGAAAACCAAGAAGTGAAAGCACTTCTACTATACTCGTAGATTCAAACAAACGAACATGGACTGATCGAACACTCTCCCCTGTTGTTGAGTCAGATTCGGCAACAGACGGTACTCAGTCTGAAACTAGTGTAACAAAAAAGAAGGTAGGGCGCCCCCCTAAAACAAAAAAGTAATTTTTAGTCTAGTCAAAATCTGTGATAAAACTCCTAGTCTATATCTAGTCAACAACTTTTTGTTAAATTGTAAAGAACCAGCATCTTATACTTATATGTTTTAGAATAAATTAGGCACGGACCATCCTGTATGTAAAATTTCATAAGTTTACGCGATATTGCACAACAAATAATTTATTCATCACCTGACGTGTATTACTAAGAAACCGTAAGTTTCTGCACGTCAGAACGATTTTAACCAATCATTAACGGTATTCCCCGCACGGTAGCCGCGAAGCCGCCCACCGATACCCCTTTATAAACTCGCGACGCGCATAATGAAAGGAGAATCAAGTAGATTCCCGTTAAGCCGATATCCAGCAGCCGCCACCGTTGACCGTTCCAGAAACCAGTAGGCCGCCCCGTTTGCTTAAGTAAACACCGACCTGTTGTTCACCGACGAAGAGTCCTTCGCGATCGGGCAACCTAAAGTTCAATACTGCGATTGAAGACACGTAAGTTGTAAAGTTATACATTCTGACAAACATTCAAACACTCAGACCGTAAATACCCGGGCTAAGCACCAGGAGTTATACAAACACAAACACCTAGAGGCACGCAGGGTAGATCCCGACGTAACCGAAACTTTCGGGCTAAGCACCAGGAGTGTTCAAAGCACAAAACACCCAGAGGCACGCAGGGTAGATCCCGACGTATTCTCACCACTTGAGGGTGAAGGGTTGTTACAGGGCTGTAAAGACCCGACCTTTCTCTTAGTATATACAGTAAAGACAGGCCGTCCCTTCGTTTTCTGGAAATTACTGAGACCCGCTCGAAACTCACACACATAACCAGATAACACGTAATAACCACATATGGTGTCTTTGATTAGTAGAGGAATACCTCCATAACCTGTAGTATAAATTTGTATATAAATATAACCATCGTAAATACCTGGTGCGAGAACGTTTGTAAATAAATTAAAAGTACGTAGATTATTCGATCTTTACGTAAACCATTAAAGTAATATTAAGTATTTTGTTCCCTAGTTTAATTATCAATAATTAAACTTAGTATAAGAGTATAGAGAGTAATTAATTTAGTTAGATAAATAATCTAATTGCCTACATTAAACCGGTTAATAATTAAAGAAAGATTGTCCGAATACATCGAGGTCAAGAGCATTTCGCGTGTATTACTTCCAGGAGAACATCCTTGCTTCAGCGCTTCAGAGTTACTGGCATAAAACACGATATCGATTTTCTCAAACGAATCGAGTTCAATGCGCTGGCGCTTCGAGCAACCACTGCATCGAACAACACTCCGCTACCGTACATACAGGACCGTATCCTAAACTGTATCTTTTAGGTAAGGAATAGATTAAAAGACTATTTTTGTTCACAGAAGCGATTACGCACCCAGTGAACCAGGACCTGGACAAGGGAGTTCGCGTACATGTTTTGTTGAATACCCTTATTTTCTTTATTGTAAATATTTATTTAATATACCTGTTAAAAACTTTGAATTTTATTTAAGGTTACAGTGTTAAGCCCATCCAATAATCACTACGAACCACACCCCGTTTATAAAATAAACCCGATTGAGCAAAGCCGAGGCAAAGTAAAACCGCGCTGGGTTACCAAACCAGAAGGGCGCAAATATATATATATATATATATAAAATTGCCCAAAAGTAAGGGAGCATTACATTTGACACCTAAACGTGGGGCTCGAAAAACACTGAACACCTTAAATAATTTTCCGTTTACAGATTCCAAAAGGACCGCAGAAGTACCAGTAATCAATATTGTTTGTTTTCCAGAGACACTAATCTGTCTGTTACAGGATGAGTATACCGAGGACTCTGAAGATACCGACACAAGAGTGGGATGGATTTAACCTCAAGAAGGATGAATTAGCAACCGAAGCTAGGAAATATAAACTAGAGACAGGAGGGAATGTAGATGCACTTCGTGCCAGGATAATAAAATACAATACGCACCGGAGAAGGACAAGTAACCACACTGACACCAGAAAGACTAACATTAACCCTCCGATACCACCACCACCAGCTGGGGAACACCTAGACATTACCGGAACCAGACGCGCCGATATTTGCGATAGAATACGCAAATGGGGTGTGAAATACGACGGTATCAGCGATCCAATTTCTTTCTTGGAAAGAGTAGAAGAATTACAAACCTGCTAAACACCACCGTGACCTATTACTCGCCCTTCCGGAATTATTAAAGGAAAGCACCCTGTTATGGTACAGAAACCATCAACAATCCTGGACGACTTGGAAAGATTTCTTGGTCAGTTTTAAAATACAATTTTACCACCGCGACATCAATTTCAACTAGAGGAGGAAATCCGAAATAGACTGCAAAAACCCCGAGAAAAAGCTACGGAATACGTAACCGCCGTCCTGACCTAATGCGACGCCATGGAAACATGTCGAGAGAAGAACAACTACAACGTATGTATGACAACCTGAGGGTGGAATATAAATATTACATCCGTCAGAGAGATTTTAAAGACCTGACCGAACTTCTCGAGTTGGCTACCCAACCCGAAATGCTACCTGCGGACACACTCACCGTCTCCCAGTCCAAACCGCCAGAAGGTACACTTTAGTGGTCTAACACCAGCTCCTGACCCACCAGCCACCGTCCCCGTGAAATCAACACCACTAAAACCGTTCCAACACCTATCACCACCCGTATGATCGCTCCACCGTCTGTTGGAGATGTGGAAAACCGGACACTTCAAAGAGAGGTGTAGAGAACCGTTTAAAGCTTTTTGCTCGAGATGCAGCAAAGAAGGTGTATTATCCGAGACTGCCCTTGTCCGCGGTCGGAAAACTCCAGACGCCGGTAAAGGGACACCAGGAACTTTTTACTACCCCGGCTTTTACACCTGGAAACAAAACAACCGCCAGCGAGTGGACCACTTGGCTACAAACCGTAGCGCAGTTTTCACGAAGGAAACCCGATAAAAGATTAGATCGTTCCTACGATGATAGACTCTTCCTAGAGATTATGGTCTTTAACAAAACCATCAATGCTTTAATTGATACCGGAGCATCCCGAACATATATAGGCGAGAAAGTAAAGAATTTACTAATTAACAACCGTATATATCCGAGCACGCTAAAAGCTGCAACTGTACGTCTTGCCGACAGTTCCATGACTGAAACCCGCGGTTTGTACATTTTCCCCGCCAAGATAGGCAGGAAAACTCTCCAGTTACCGGGCTATTACATACCCCAACTGTCCACCGACATTGTGATTGGATTAGACGCGCTGGAACATCTTCAGGCCACTCACACATACACCAGAAACAACTAGAAATCGCCGGAATACGTATCCCCTTGCAAAGTTCCGTACAAGGAGGATTGAGTGGAATACATGGACCAGACGTAGACCAGCTGCCCGAGTTAAATAAATTCCTGGAAACCGAGATGAGGAAATTCACAAAGGTAACAGGAAAAGCCAAAGATGTTATACATAAGATCACGCTCATGCCCGATGCTAAACCGATCAAACAACGATACTATCCCCGCAATCCAGCAATGCAAGAACTTATCAATCAAGAGGTTGATAATATGCTTGCCGAAGACATAATAGAACCGTCACACAGCCCGTGGAGTTCTCCCGTAGTGTTGGTTAAGAAACCAACTGGTTCATATCGATTCTGCGTCGACTTCGAAAAGTTAACCAGGTCACCATCAAAGATGCATACCCGTTACCGTATATTCAAGGCATCTTAGACCAGCTACGAGAAGCAAGCTTATCAGTACCCTAGACCTGAAACAAGGATACTGGCAAATTCCCTAGAAGATGGAAGTAAATCCATCACCGCTTTTACAGTACCCGGCCGTGGATTATACCAATTCAAAGTTCTACCGTTTGGACTTCATTCCCCGCTACATTCCAGAGATTCTAGATTCTATTATTGGTCCAGAACTGATTGGACGCGCTTTTGTATATCTAGATGATATCATAGTTCTGGGAAAAACATTTCAAGAACACCTGCATAACCTACGGGAAGTATTCAAGAGACTACGTGATAACGGACTTCAACTACAACCAGACAAATGCTACTTCTGTCAAACCCAACTCAAATATTTGGGACACGTCGTCACCGCAAAAGGAATTTTACCTGATCCAGAAAAAATCGACGCAATCATCCAAATACCCGCTCCCCGTACCGTTAAGCAACTCCGTCAATTTTGGGACTGGCATCGTGGTACCGCAAATATGTTAGTGGCTTTGCGAAATTAAGTCAACCGCTTACCGAACTCTTGAAAAAGAACACCAGATATCAGTGGACCGACACACAAAATCACGCCTTTGAAGCCATTAAACAAGCTTTAACCGCCCCCCCTGTATTAGCCTGTCCGGATTTTAATCAACCTTTTTACAAACCGACGCAAGTACCACCGGAATTGGAGCCGTGCTAACACAAGGACAAGCACCGAATGAACGAGTGATAGCATATATCAGCAGGGCACTGAACCCAGCGGAAAGGAATTACTCGACGATTGAACAAGAGTGCCTGGCCGTAGTATGGGCCATACAAAAACTAAAAAGTTACCTAGAGGGTTATAAATTCACCGTGTTGACCGATCATAGAAGTCTCAAGTGGCTTCGCCAAGAGAAACCGACATCCCGTCTAGCCCGCTGGATAATGGAACTACAACAGTTTGACTTCCAGGTGGAGTAAAAAGGGGCACTGAACAACGTTGGGACGCGCTATCTCGCTTACACGAGGACGATAGAGTAAAAGCCGACCTATCTCCATTAGAGGTGGAGGAAACCGACGAGATAACCTGTCCATGGTATCGACTTTACAACAAGTCCGAGAACACCCTGATCACCACCCTCGATATAAAATAGAGGAAGGACAACTATTTAAATCATTCCCTGATCCGACACCCGAAAAGAGATGGGAAGCCATCCTAGTTGGAAACTTTGTATACCGCTAGAAAACGCCGAGATATCCTGGAAGAATGTCACGATGTCCCCACCGCAGGACACCTGGGAATTGCGAAAACACTATGCCGCATATACCGAATTACTACTGGCCCACCATAAAATCCGACGTGATAAAATACGTAAAACGTGTATAAGTTGTCAGACTTATAAAGGTAGCACGCAAAAGCCGCAAGGAGAAATGTACTTTTCGCGACCTGGACATCCGTGGAACAATGTAAGTAAGACCTTATCGGACCGCTGCCGCGTTCCAAGAAAGGCTATAAATTCCTGTTAGTTTTTCAAGACCGGTTAACTAAGGGGTCGAACTTAAACCGCTCCGTAACGCTACCAGTCCGCCGATTATCCAAGCGTTAAAAGAACAAATAATATACCGCTTTGGAACTCCCCGACACTGATCTCCGAAACGGCCCACAGTATACCAGCAAACTATTCCGCACGTTCTTGGGAACATGGAATCAACCATCGTTCTACGCCACCATACTCCCCGCATGCCAACCCGGTGGAAAGAACCAATAAAGTGATCGGGACGATGATCGCACAATTTACGCGAAACAACCAGCGAGATGGGACGCTCACCTGCCGGAAATAGCCTTCGCTATCAATACCGTACAGCATGGATCAACTGGTTTCTCCCTGCCTTACTTAATCTCGGGGAGAATTAGAACCACCTAGGGCATGGTCAACCCAGAAACAACCCCGACAACAGAAGCAACCGCCGTAACCGCAGCTGATCAAGCCAACACATGAAGTATTTAAAAGATCTACAAGAACTTGCTAGAGATTCATTAGCAAAGACCTTTGAAGTACAACGGTATCATTACAACTTGCGTCACCGAGCCTACCGCCCCCGCAAAGGAGATCTTGTATATCGTAAAACACATTACCTGTCCAGCAAAGCAAAAGAATTTTCCGCGAAATTAGCGAAAAATATGCCGGTCCTTACCTTGTTAAAATAAAATCGCCCGTAATTGTCGAGCTGAGAACCCGGTAGTAGGAAAAGCGCGGGAGAAGCGCATGTAAAAGATTTGAGAAATGCGATTGACGTCACCGATCAGACTAGACCAACGACCAATGGGAACGTTGAAAATTTAACGGCTATGAAAAACCCGCTTTAAAAAATCATATAAAAGCAAAGGATAAAACCAGAAATGATATCTTTCAAAAAATGGCCCCATTTAAACAATGCGTCCGCCGAAAACTCCCGGTAAGAATATCGCCCTGGCAGCCCACCACCCGCCGACCCGGGACCGAAGACTTGGACGCCGCGTTCCTAACGCGACGAAATTTCCGGTCCGGGAACAATCTCCGCCGCCTGCGCCACGCACACCGTCTCCAGGACCATCCGCAAGGGATACAGCATGGTATTGGTCACCACCCGGCTACACACCGACGGAGACCAAGGACTCCCACCACGCCGGAACATTTGCGCCGGACAACCGAGGTGACTGGAGGAATGAGGAGCTGCATAGGGAAATACCCGAACCGGCCCGCCTTATGCCTCCCCCGGAATGCCTTAGCCGCCGCCAGCGACGCAATCGCCGTCGCGTTAGCATCACCATGCCTGATGGCATGAGGGTCAAGGTAAAGCGGACGGATCTTCCGCAAGAAGAGGAAAGGGTGGTATGTAAAGAACCAGCATCTTATACTTATATGTTTTAGAATAAATTAGGCACGGACCATCCTTTGTAAAATTTCATAAGTTTACGCGATATTGCACAACAAATAATTTATTCATCACTGCTGACGTGTATTACTAAGAAACCGTAAGTTTCTGCACGTCAGAACGATTTTAACCAATCATGTAACGGTATTCCCCGCACGGTAGCCGCGAAGCCGCCCACCGATACCCCTTTATAAACTCGCGACGCGCATAATGAAAGGAGAATCGAAGTAGATTCCCGTTAAGCCGATATCCAGCAGCCGCCACCGTTGACCGTTCCAGAAACCAGTAGCCGCCGCCGTTCCGTTTGCTTAGAGTAAACACCGACCTGTTGTTCACCGACGAAGAGTCCTTCGCGATCGGGCAACCTAAAGCTCAATACCGCGATTGAGAGACACGTAAGTGGTAAAGTTATACATTCTGACAATTCACATTCAAACACTGCAGACCGTAAATACTTCCGGGCTAAGCACCAGGAGTTTTACAAAGCACACAAACACCTAGAGGCACGCAGGGTAGATCCCGACGTATCTCGACCGTAATACTTCCGGGCTAAGCACCAGGAGTGTTACAAAGCACAAAACACCTAGAGGCACGCAGGGTAGATCCCGACGTATCTCGTCACCACTTGAGGGTGAAGGGTTGTTACAGGGCTGTAAAGACCTACGACCTTTCTCTTAGTATATACAGTAAAGACAGGCCGTCGCCTTCGTTTTCTGGAAATTACTGAGACCCCGCTCGAAACTCACACACTTACTGCATACAGATAACACGTAATAACCACATAGGGTGTCTTTGATTAGTAGAGGAATACCTCCATAACCTGTAGTATAAATTTGTATATAAATATAACCATCGTAAATACCTGGTGCGAGAACGTTTGTAAATAAATTAAAGAGTACGTAGATTATTCGATCTTTACGTAAACCACTTAAAGTAATATTAAGTATTTCGTTCCCTAGTTTAATTATCAATAATTAAACTTAGTATAGAGTAAGTAGTATAGAGAGTAATTCATTTAGTTAGATAAATAATCTAATTGCCTACATTAAACCGGTATAATTAAAGAAAGATTGTCCGAATACATCGAGGTCGTATACGAGCATTTCGCGTGTATTACTTCCAGGAGTAGAACATCCTTGCTGCAGCGCTTCAGAGTTACTGGCATACAAACACGATATCGATTTTCTCAAACGAATCGGGTTCAATGCGCTGGCGCTTCGAGCAACCACTGCATCGAACAACACCTCGCTACCGTACATACAGGACCGTATCCTAAACTGTATCTTTTAGGTAAGGATTAAGTTAAAAGACTATTTTGTTCACAGAAGCGATTACGCACCCAGTGACACCAGGACCTGGACAAGGGAGTTCGCATGTACATGTTTTGTTGAATACGTTCTTATTTTCTTTATTGTAAATATTTATTTAATATACCTGTTAAAAATGCTTTACGAATTTTATTTAAGGTTGCAGTGTTAAGCCCATCCAATAATCACTACGAACCACACCCCGTTTATAAAATAAACCCGATTGAGCAAAGCCGAGGCAAAGTAAAACCGCGCTGGGTTACCAAACCAGAAGGGCGCAATATATATTATATATATATATATATATATATATATATATATATATATATAAAATTGCACCTAAAAGTAAGGGAGCATTACAAAATTATTTGTCGTCTTGTTTATGTTACTAAATATTTGTATATAGTTTTTATTTATATATTTATTTATTGGTATATAGTTTCTATTTATATATTTATTTATATTTATTTCTATATATATATCTATATATTTATTTGTATACGTTTATACACTTTATATACTGTACTCGGCTTCAAGAAAACCAAACAATTTTAACATTCGATACTGTAACGGTTTGAAACATCATTACTGTGAACTGAAAATGTTAATAGCAGAGTACAAACCGTTTTCCATGTGTATACAGGAAACACATTTCAAAGAAAGTGAAATGTTTCATCTTAGAGGCTGTAAAGGGTATAAAAAGAATTGTCCGAATAACAATAGAGCTAGTGGAGGTGTAGCCATATATGTTCAAGGTAATATACCCCAAAAAGAAATAAAAATTAATTCAAGACTGCAGGTAGTTGCTGTAGAAATTAATTACTCTTTAAAAGTTACCTTGTGCTACATTTACCTACCCTCATTCAGTTGGAACTTGGATGATATGAAAGATATCAGTTCTCAACTGCCTGCCCTACGTGCTTTAGGGTGATTTCAATGCAAACTCCACCAGTTGGGGATCCACAAACACAGATCTCCGTGGTCGCTTAATAGAAGATTTACTACAAGAAAATAGTCTTACGCTTTTAAACACAAATAAGCCGACACATTTCAATAGCAAAGGCAATACATTCACTGCCATAGACCTAACCATATCGACCTCATTAACAGCTTTAAACTTTAAATGGGATACATCGAATGATCTATATAGTAGCGACCATTACCCAATCATTATTACCACCTACATAGAAAAAAAGAAAATTAGTATGCCTCAAAGGTGGTTGCTAAAAAAATCAAATTGGAAATCATACACAGATGAACTGAAATCTACAAACTATACAGACGAAACCTCTCCAGTTGACAGAAAAGTTGAAACATTTACTGAAGTAGTCATCAACGCTGGAAGAAAATCTATCCCTAAAAGCAAAGGAATAGTAAAATCGAATAGGGTACCCTGGTGGACTCCAGAAATAAAAATGGCCGTCAAAAAGAAACGAAAGCTATTTGCAATATTTAAAGAAAGTCCCACAACAGGAAATTTAAAATTTAAAAAAGCACGCTCAGAATGTCGGAAAAAAATCTTATCGGCAAAGAAAGACTCATGGGCAACCTATGTAGGCAACATAAACTCGCAAACAACCCGCAAAGAGGTATGGAGGAAAGCTAAGAGCATAATGGGTAAAAATGGTGCTCATTTCGCTCCCTTGTTGATTGTAAATGGGGAAAGATTAACAAACGACATACAAATTGCTGAGGCCCTAGCGCAAAAATTTGAAAAGAACAGTAACTCTATGAACTACTCAGAAACTTTTTTACAAATAAAGTGACAAAACGAAATAGATACTAGGTTTACTACCAATGAACTGTATGAATATAATAAAGAACTTACTATAGCCGAATTACAAAAAACTCTTCTGATACAAAAGACTCAGCACTTGGAGCGGACGATGTAGTATACTCTATGTTAAAAGAACTTCCTCTTCCTGGAAAGAAAAAACTATTAGAATTATACAACGAAATTTACGAAAAATGAACCCTAGACAGTGGCAGCATTCAATAGTTATACCCATCAAAAAACCGAACACTGATACTACACAAACCGTAAACTACAGACCGATATCCCTGACATCGTGCATAAGTAAAGTATTCGAAAAGATAATTAATAATAGGCTGACTTGGTACCTAGAGAAAGAACAACGCATATCTAAATATCAAATAGGCTTCCGTAAAGGGCACTCCACCGTAGATGAACTGGTGTACCCAGAAAATTTTATCCGAAACAGTTTTTTAAAAAGATCGCATACAGTGGCAATTGGATTTGATATACGCAGAGCATACGAATTAAGGTGGAGACATAGCGTAATTAAAAAACTTGAGCAATGGGGAATGAAAGGAAACCTACCTCAAATAATTAAAAGTTTCTTGTCTTTTCGTAGTTTTAATGTGCGGATAGGAAATACAAGTTCACAAACGTACATATTCCAAAACGGAATACCTCAGGACTCAGTTCTGAGCTGCACACTATTTCTGGTTGGAATAAACGAGCTACTTGAATCGATACCAACCCCAATCTATAAATGTTTGTATGTGGACGATCTAATCATTTTCTACGAAAACACATCTATGGAAAATACAGAAATTAATTTAAATAAAGCAATTCAAGATATAGCTAATAAAGTGGAAAATATGGGATTACAGCTAGCAGAGAATAAAAATGTTGCCATGCGCTTCTGCCGGAAAAGAAACCCACATAACGAACCTAAGCTATTTATTGCGGGAAGTAGAGTCACTAAAAATATTAGGAGTCATTTTCGACAAGAAATTACATTTTAAAGAACACATAAGTCACCTGGTCGCTAAATGTAATAAAAGAATAAATTTTATTAGGTGCATGAGTAATGTATCGTGGGGTTCGGATATACGGGTACTTATCCAGCTATATAAACCTTTTGTTCTGACTGCAATAGAATATGGTAGTGTAGTGTACTCATCTGCGAGACCGGCACCTTTAAAACACCTACACAGAATACATACACAGGGAATAAGGTTCGCAACTGGGGCATTCCGAACTAGCCCTCTGCTGTCAATATATGAAGATTCTACCCACTAAACACTAGGAGGGATATTCTGCTATGCAATTATGTGGTAAAAATATTAGGAAGACCAAAAAACCTAAGTAACCAACTGTTTGATGATATAGAGACAATAAATGAGTATCAAAGGCGAGCAATTGTAAGTAAACCAGCCAGTATAAGAATATTACTTAATAAACTAGAAATTTGTCTGCCTACAGTCATCAATTACACTGACTGTGAGTTTCCACCCTGGTTAGAGCTAAAGACACACTTTGAGCTAGACCTTACAAAAATAAAGAAATATAACACCCTACCGATACAATATCGATTGCATTCGCGAAGAAAAATGCTGAAATATCCACATGCGAAACAAATATGTACTGACGGCTCTAAAACACAAAACGGAACAAGTAGTGCAACATCCTTCGATAGAGACAGCCATAGTTGGTACCACAGCTGTATTACCAGTATATACACAGCTGAATTATACGCCATTTAGCAATCACTACTATTCTGCAGACTCCAAGAACAGGGGCAATACATAATATGTAGTGATTCGCTAAGTTCACTAGTAGCTATTCAAAATCAAAGTAATACACATCCACTATTAAACAAAATAACCGACTAATTACACTACCTAGAAAACCATGACTCAAAGCATATAATTTTAATGTGGGTACCGGGGTATGTGGGAATTCATGGAAACGTGGATGCTAACTTATCAGCAAAACAAACGTCAAATGAACGTATCAAAGACGAGATATATGTGTCACCAACCGATTTAAAACACTACCTCAAGGAAAGACTGCTGAAACAACGGCCAATCACATGGTGTCAAACAAATCTGACAATAAACCAAGAAAGGTCCCATTTGAAGATTTGGCACAATAAATGCAACCTTTCACGAAGGAAGAAGTAGTTATAACAAAAGTCAGGATCGGACACACTAATGTAACACACCTTCACTTATTAGGCAAAAGCGAACAACAAAAATGTTCTAATTGTAATGAGCACATAACATTGAAACATATTTTTGTAGAATGTCCACTACATAATGCTTAAGACTAAAGAACCGAATAGAAGAGATAACAGCAGACAACTTCGAAGAAATAACTAAAGCTCTAAACTTTCTAAAAGAAACTGATTTTTACAGTAGGATATAATTAAATAGTATGAATGGCAATAAGACCGTAGCAGTTAAATGCCATTAAACACATAAAAAAAAATACAGGAGCTATTACCTATTATGACGTAATTTCTATTGCGCAACTCCACAGTAAAAACTAAAATAGTAGCTAACTATGAATGGTGTGGTTCTAATTCATCAAAAATTTAAAGTTAGTAATGAATATTGTAAATTGAAAAGTTCCTAAAAACACTTAAATGTGAAATCGATAAATGTTTTAGCAATTTCTGAATCGTTAACAAATACCCACCAGTATAATTTTGGTCAATTACGTTGAACTTCATATAAAGTAAGTAGGTATGATAATATTGTAATTCTACTAATTAAGTCGATATTATTATTTTATAGTGAGTTGAACGTGAAAGAAATCACTGTCGAGTAATTCTAATATAAAGCGACGATAAAGTATGTACTCAAATTCATGTGATAGATAACAATAACACTCTGACCTTTGTTCGTGGGGGTTAAAGGATTACCCTAATGTAGTTACAGCACATAAGGTGGTGCACACGAATCCAAAGAGCAGAATGAGTACATCGGTTGAGCGTCCACAAAGAACATGTAGCGAATAGAACGTGCAGACGTTTTACAGCAATTGTCGAAGTTAAATTTCAATCATTAACTTCCAGATATTTAGAGATAACTAGTAATTGCTAAACCATTAGATGATAACCATTACGTGCCCTTTTATTGTAGACGGGCACATTACTATGGTATGGACAGTTTTCCGTAGTCGATCGAAAGGATCAGTAAATTATTCAAACGCCAAATTTGAGCAACTATAATATTTCTTTAAAACCGCAGTTAAATGCGATCAACAAAACTGGTACAGAGAGTGTAGAGATAACCAAATATGCTTTGTCGTAGGTATTTCTCCTCGATTATACCCGAATTATCGTTATTGAAAATTTTTCAGAAGAAATATTGAAATTTTTCTAGCGTTGCTAAGGTGGCGACGGCAGAAGGAAGAGAAAAGTGTTATCAATCCTTTTTCAACCAAAAATTGTTATATAGATCGCTTTGTATCGATAAAAATTTAAATAAAGAAAGTTCCAAATTATTGTAATTTTCAGGCCGTCATCTGGTGAGAATTTCATACATTAACAAGTATATGCTATTAAATAAGTAAATACCAAAGCGACATTATGCCATTGTAGTATAGAGGGCGCACATGTGTACTTTTCGTACCATCAAATTTTATAGATTTACCACAGATAACTACTTAGTTATCTGTGGATTTACGTTACAAACTTTAGCACGTTACACGTGTTAATAATGCCTCGGACTTTCGATTATCTGAATAAAGATCAATTTTATAAAAAAAAGTGTAGACGTATTTTTCAAAGAAAATTTAATTTTACATAAATTTTTTTAAAAAGTTTTTATTGTAAAGCGAAATAAATGTATCTGAATAAAGATCAATTTTATAAAAAAAAGTGTAGACGTATTTTTCAAAGAAAATTTAATTTTACATAAATTTTTTTAAAAAGTTTTTATTGTAAAGCGAAATAAATGTAAAAATTAAATAAATATGATTACAAATACTGAAGCTGTATTATCGATATTTTTTATAGAAGCGGGCAGCTTTGGAACATTTTTTACGCTAGCATATATTCATGTGTATTGATCTCTATCTGACATAAAGTTTCAAACGTCATTTTGACATAGATTATTGTTTTTGTTTTTACAATGTTACCTGTTTTCGTTATGAACGTATAAAAAAGAGGTTGCATAGTTGTCCTAAAAAAATTAAAATTAAAATTATTTCATTTCTTTTAATTTCCATTTTGTGAGTTGGAAGACCGTGTGGTGTTCCACACCAGATATTTTATTTACATTTATGTTAACATTTGAATGTAACTATTTTAAGTGCATTGTATTTTACACAACAGCGAGTGGATTAAGAAGTAAACTTTACTTGTGTTATCTCATAGTTATGCGTTATGCTTTACGGAAGTTATTCAACATTTTAGATTGTCTAATATTAAAAGTCGTTGACTGAAACTCATTTTGTTTGTATTGACAATATACGTCAACTGCAATGGTCATGAAAAATATCACACTTATACGTAACTGCCATCCTGGACGACTAGAAAATATGTTAATATTATATAAGTTTGACGTTCTCTTTTAAGTTATAATTTAATTTACAATATAAATTAATTACCTTGCACATACAGTGCAAGTTTTAATTATCTTGCTCATTGAGTATTGACTAATTATATTTGTCAGGACCAATTTTTTTATTTGAATGCTAGCAAGGAGTATATATACTCCTTGATGCTAGTGTTTACCTATTTCTAATTGAATTAATATAAATAAAAGGCTTACTTGTAACTTTTCCATTTAAGATATACGTTATAATACAAAATATATTATCTTGCGATAACTTTCGTTGAAAATCTAATTGAGAAATAATAAAAGAAAATTGGTATTCATATTTGACGGTGTAGTCATCATGAAAACAACTTTATTTAAAACACAAAATACACTTGAAATTAGTTTTCTGTCCCAATTCTTTACATAACATTTTTTGGGTTAATTACTTGTATTCCCTTATGCAATGCCTCATCAGTGTATTTAACTAGCACAGAGCCTTGACAGAGGTATTAATGAAATTAGGTTTAAAGAATATTTGCTTATCATGTCAACTGGATCGTAAATAAGTTCATTTAGATTTTAGCGGTACGATTTTTTCCAGAACATTGTAAACATACTTGACTATTGAATAATTATATATTATTATGAAATTTGTTAAGAATTCATTTTCAGACATGTTTCACCAACAAAGAAATGTAAAAAAGCCATTTTCGGCGAAATAGGATTGCGTAAAATAAATCTAAATTAATTAATTTTCATGTTGCACCTCGAAAACCAAATATCATAATTTGTTAAGGCTAATGAAATCCATAAAAATTTAAAATTTGAAAAAATTTTCAAATTCTACATTTTTAACAATATTAATAGATAATATTATTACTGACGAAGATAACTGTTAGTGCTATCGAAACGTTTAGTAGATTGTATAACTTTAACATACAAATACACCATTAAAAAACCAAAAAAGATAAGTATTTTAATATGTGTAATAATGTTGAAAGATTACATTTTCATATTTCCTGGGAGTAGTTTAAATAATAATAACAGTAGGGTAGGAGCGGACTAAAATGAAGTACTTTACTATGATGGTAGGAATAAAATGAATATTTACCTCAGTGAAATTCGAGCCCATAAGGAACTTTATGCATGTGGTTGTTCGAATCCTCAATTGAGAGAATAGTTAAGGTAAGATAATCACCAAACTGTATTCCTAATTATTTTAATTTTAGATTGCCAATAATCATTCAGATCGCCTATAGGGCAATTTTAGTAAAAATCGATATAAAGAAAATAGCACCAACTAAATTGGCAATCAAACCGTCAAATGACTGTCAAAATTGTTTCAGCAGAACTGAATTGTTAGCAATAATAAAAATTAAAAATTAGTATTTTATTTATTTACGCCTTACACGCCTGTATTTTTGTTGTTTAGGCAACTCACACTACATCTAAGTGCAAATTATAAATAATTACAATATATCTTATACCAAATTGACAATTAGACGTAACAACCAAAGTGTATGACTTGGTACATTTAGTCGCATTTTAGAACCATAAAAAATTATTTTCTGCTACATAATGTAGGAAAAAACTGAAATACACGCCTAAGTGTTAAGGGACCTATCGCAGGATCTCACGAAATATATATGTATATGTTTGAGTGTTAAATATGATGGTTATAATTCATAACGCAATCTGCGTTGTTTCCCTACTATTCTTATTTTGGTTAAATTAATTCCTTAATTAAGCTTGTATCATTAGTGTAAATGTGCTCTCCATATTAAAGTGATTACCACTAAAATGCGTTAGTAACACTTACACTAGGCATCGTCAGTTTTGAATAATAATCTTGCCGGTAATGTTTGTCAGTCAGATCACGAATAGTCACGAAAATCGCGACGTGCGGTGATTTTCTAAAGACAACAACTACGAGTGATTCTGACTGACAAAAATTACAGTAAGATTCCTACCACGAGTTGGATTCAACAAGACAGTCCAAAGGAAATGAAGGAAAATTGAAGGTTTTGTTTTCGAAATCCAAATTGTTTATAGTAATTGTGTTATAAATAACTATTATTAATACAGCATATTGTTGAATTTTTTCAACTCTATTCTCACCTGTATTATCGCTGTAAGAACTTGATCCTCAGTACGGAAATATTGCCAGTGTAATCAGATCCTAATTGCCTCAAATCCAAAAAAAATTGATTGTTTCGATTGGTTGCTAAATTTTGAGTCGGATTGTCGACTTCATTTCCGAATAACATTGACCTAGAGAAAATTTCTATAGCAATTCATGTTTTGTATACAATCTAATAACATTGAAAAAATTATTCCTTTTCAAGTATTTCAAAAGAGATACTTAAATTATTTTAGTTAGTCCCGTTTGGACCGTTGCCTAATGTCAGACATATCCAGGAAAATTTGAAAGTTTAACAATTAATATATTTTATATAGAGTTTACATAAGTTCTACATACATAAAGACAAAATTTGCATTGATTGGGACTTGAATCTCGATAGCGCAGTTGGTTAGCGCGGTACTCTAGTAAAGTACAAGTCGTAGGTTCAAATTCTACTCGAGGTAAACTTTTTATTTATGTATTTAATAAAATTAGTAATAATTTTTAATTAATATATTTTGTTCACATCTTTTTTCTGAATAATTATTTATTGTATTTTTGTGTTACTCAGCTAGAGATTAATGGAGATACGAGATTTCCAGGTAAACATTTGAAGCGCTCCGTCTCCAACATTTGAACTAAGTCGAGGATAAATCAGAGTTGTACGAAACCGTTGAGTGATAATATAAACAGAGGAACAAAAGATAGGATGATTTTGTATCGGTACTATATGAGAGCATGCGTATGTATTCGAGAGTCGTTAAGTGTCGCCTATCTATCGATTAAAAGTAGTTACTAGGCAGGGTTTAAGTCAAAGCTAAAATAATAAGTTCCCGACATATCGAAATAGTTCTGCTTTCTTTTAACATGCAGGGCATATTGTATTGCTCTTTCATCCTGGTGGATACACAAACAAATTCAATACACACATTGATACGTTTCTTATTATCGTACGTATATTTATAAACAAGTATCAGATTACATTACATATTACCTTTAATGTTGAGTGATAAAACGTCTTTAAACTAAATAAACCTATTATTTATTTTACTAAATACATGCTATATTATGTACACAGACATGGATCTGCAATAAAATTAACTAGGAAATACAATTTAGAAATCATTATTTACATTTACTTTTTAATAAAATAATTTTTCCGTGCATTGTTAGAAATCAGATGTTTTATTGAATAACAAACAATATGTGACTTTTATGGTATTTGAGTTGTGGACTTATAAAATGCAATAAATCTGCAACAACATTATTCTTCTAGAATAATTAATTTTATGTGTCCAGAAAACGATTAACTTTTGCTGGAAATAAGATGTTTTATTTTCCTAATGTGTTAGAAATATCACGATTTTTAATATGTCAAATTGTGTAATCCCATAAATATGGCAAACATATTGTTATTAACTACGAAATGCTTATTTTCAGATGTATGTAAATCCATAACAGTGTCAGAAATAGTGTTATTAACTAGGAAATGCTTATATGAGGGCGGCTACCGGTCATGAAAAACATCGCCTAATTTTGGCATATACCTATTTAGAAATAAAGAGGATGATGAACAGTCAATCATAAGATTTTCCGGTGCTCTGATATATTGCCGCTCTCTCATTGTTTAGTAGTTGAATAAAATTACCCGTGTAGTGTTTGAATTTTATGTTTACTTTTGTACCTTTAATTGTGGCTTTAATTTTGATTTTCTAACAGTATACACGTATATGACATATAAGTAAATTAACTTTTCTTCTGAACCATATGTACATGGTACAATCGTATTTTCTAGGGATCACTTATTTAGTTACTACAAGATGAAATTAAATGGAGTCGATGAAGTATATAATAATAATTTAAAGATCCTCCAACTTAAAGTAGGTAAACGATGAAAATCTCATTGATGAAAATCATTTTAGAAACAATTATTTACAACATATTACCTTATAAGTAAATAAACTTAATTAAATTTTTCTGTAATATACATATATGTGTACAAAGATGAAAGGCCGCATACGGATTTTTTATGGGTTACTATTTTCAGTGGCGTACTGACGCGTGTTCCGTGGGTTTCGCGGAACATAAAAACAGACCAATAAAAGGGTTTTTACAAAATATTTGCTATGAGAAGTAAAACTATGTAGTATCATTGAGTAAAAAAGTTTTCAGTCAACGGTAGTATACAATTGAATGTTTATGGTCTTTATGCCAATTGGGATTTATAAATTTTAGTGGTCACTAATATTTCCTGTTTAGCATGCAAATTGTGTACACTGTAGCTCATTTTAAACGAACATTTGGTTTTATGAGTTTATGAGTGAATAGTTCTCACACTCTGAATTTGCCTGTCGGTAATTCTTGCAAATATGTACACCCTTTTTCTAACAAAAGCGAAGCAATGTTTACTTACAGACAGCAGCATAATAAAATCATAAAATGTCTATAAATGCCTGCCTTGTAAATATAAGTTGTTTTGCTTTTGTTGCAAAAAGGGTATTTTTGAGAATTACCAACAAGGAGATTGTGAGAACTACACTAATAAACTCATAAAAACCAAATGTTCGTTTAATGCAAAATTATCCTTATTCCCATTCAGTTATTAGATCAGATCAGAAGTGCTAAACGGAAAGCAAAAATAGAAGCTGAAGAAAAAAAGGCGAAATTACCAAAAATCAATCAGTTTTTAGTTAGGGCGCAAGAAAATTTAATGTAAATTTAGAACAACCGTCGACCTCAGCCACTACAATAAGCAACGTTACAGAAAATCTCAATGATATCGTTGCTAAGTTGGTTTTACCTTCTACCTATATCTAATGTACTTACTGCATACACACATATCAAAATTGTCTGCTTGCATTTTCGTTAATTATAATTCAATTATAAACAATGACAGCGACAATTGTGGCGTTTTTTTTTTTTTTTTTTT
This sequence comes from Vesta saturnalis, assembly GCA_036346205.1. Taxonomy (NCBI): domain Eukaryota; kingdom Metazoa; phylum Arthropoda; class Insecta; order Coleoptera; family Lampyridae; genus Vesta; species Vesta saturnalis. The sequence continues at coordinate 22,129 of JARFJB010000764.1, read as the reverse complement.
AAATAAAAAAAAAGAAGTAAAGATTCATAGGATACTCTTACTCTGTGTTATAATTTATAGCATAAATTTTCGAATCAAAAAGTGATTGGACAATCAAATTAATGCTGAAAAATGAAAATAATTTCGTGTTCATTAGACATTTTGATGTGCTCAAAATATTACAAAAATAAAATCATTTTAGGGTAAATTTGAATGCAAGTACAATTTTTTATAGGCTGCCATTCTGAAACAATAAAATCCTCCATATATCTGATACAGAATTAGAATCAACATTTTCAACTCTTGAAACCCCATCTATAACTAACTGTAAGTACGTAGAAAATAGATATTGCGACTCACATGTATTTTTTATTTTAGTGGCGGTAAAAATGTGACTGATCGCGGACATTTCCCCAAGGAATTAAGCAATGATCAAAAACAATTTATAATTTTAAACGGTCCTTGTCAGCCTATTGGCCCATTTCCAAAAGACAAAACAATAGTAGTTTTTCTAATTTTTACTACAAAAAGATTTGATGACACTAAATATCATCATCAAATTGAAACCCGCGAAGATCATTTCAGAATTAATGTTTTTAAAAGTGGTGGATATAATTATTTTTTAGTTGGACAAGAGGTTTGCAGGTGTTTGTACAATAAACGAAACATTCCAAATATTAACTTCTGAAATAATTTTGAATAGCTCAGATGATGAACTCTTTGACATGGTTCAAAGGTTACATAAAATTTATGAAAATGATATTTCTGAAGAGATTTCTCAAGTCTTATCATTTCGACAATGTTTTCGTGAGGAATTAGGTGCTATTAAATCGGTTGAAGAACTCCTAAAATTTATTATGATCAAAAATTTTTCGTCTTGTAGCAGTTTTTCAGAAATTATAACAACTTGCATATTGTTTTTAATGGCGCCTGTTACAGTAGCCACAGCAGAAAGATCTTTCACAAAATTAAAACTAATAAAAAATTATTTGCGAAACACAATGTCACAAGAAAGACTTACTAATTTAGCGATTATTTCTATAAAAGAAAACAGCAGCAAATTTAGACGTATCCAGTCTTATAACTTCTTTTGCTGCGTTAAAAGCTAGGAAGAAGTTATAATAATTAATTTGCTATTAGTATTTAATAAGATTATTTATTTAAAAAATGTTTATTGAACGTAGAATTGTTTCTTAATCGTAAATTAATGTACAGTTGACGTTAAGAATATGTGCATATTTTGTTGATAACCCAATAAAAGTTGCAAAGGAGAAAATATAGTGTTGTTATTTGAAGATAAGCACTTACAATATATTTGGGGCCCGTTCTGAAAACTTGAACACGGGCCCGTTAACCTGTCAGTACGCCACTGGGTTACTTATTCGTTATTATAAAATAAAAGATACAGTTAGTATCAAAGAATATGTAATATATTACATATTCTTTGGTATTATATTAATAATAAAGATATTGAAAGAGTAACGTAGATATACACATTATTTTAAAAATTAGTTGCTATATGTTTACATATTTACGATAAATTGATTAAACATTTTGCAAAATATTCAATTTTCTACTTGTTTTACGTGATTCAATGAAAGACACACTTTCCCACTTCAATGTCCTATATAATTTTGCTTTTATCAATATATTTACAAATAAAATTAAATGTTCTTTGCAATGTTCTGTCCATAAATTAGCTTTTTCTAATTTTAGATTTATGTGATGAAATAATTTTTCCTTAAACCTGTCTATATATTTCCATTTTTCATAAAACCTTTGAAATTCACATAGAACTATTGATGTTATTTTCACCATTTTATTAGAAGGCCGTATTAAATATGCTATTTGTTCATTGCTACCGTAATCTCTAAAATCAGTAGGAGTTCTGCAAGATCTTCTGCATCAAAATGGTCTTCTTTGCACATGATGGTCTTACAATTATCACAATTATTGTTTTTCAGTGTTTGATAAACAGCATATCCAGCAATGTACACTATAGAACATAACTCTAAACTGAAATCAAGCACATGCGGGTATGAGCTTTCACTTCCATTACTTGACTCTTCGGTGTTCGAAGAATGCATTACCTCCAATGGTGCTGCTCTGTCCTGAATTTCAACATTTTCCGTTAGTACGCCATCAATTATTAAATCTTGCAAATCATCTGATTCACAATTTGGCGTTCCAATTGGTGCGGCCACACTAATGTACATTTTGTGCTGCAAATTTTGGCGAAACTTGGAGCATGTTGGGTTTGGGTTGTAGCCGCCCTGCTTCTAATAATAGAGAATAGATTTTCCAGGGATCTTGATTCAAACGGTTCGTTAATAAAAACTTGTAGTTCTCATTCTGCAAGTCTTTCCATAAACTTAACGTAGTTCTTATGGTATGTTCTAATCCGTTGAAACAATAAATGTTTTTTCTCACGATTATTGCCGTTAAACACTTTTAAAGTTGTTACGAAATTCAACATTTTTTGTAACTCATCACAGGGAAAACGTTTATACACTGATAACGCACATTTGTATGGGTTTTGTGAGAAAAGTAGTTTGGTGTTCAATAAGTCTATTAGGTTATTCATTATTGAAACAAATTCAGCTGTGTCTTCGGCAGTTTTGGAATTTAATTCCTTAGTACGAACTGCAGTCCGTATGGCGGCTGCTACTCGTGCACTAAATATCTGCATGGCATACTTCACCTTCATTTTTCAAAATTATTTGGGCGTATGTGAGCAGGGGTGATCTTAACTAGTGCCCTAGCGGTTTTGCTTTTCTTGTCAATTTCATAGATATTGACTATATCATTCCATGAAGCTGTTTTTGTGCACGTGAATGAAATATTTTTCTTCATTAAAATATTTCGCACGCTTTTAACTAAGTGAGGAAAATCAAATAGTGTATATATTGTCTGCTTGTTAATCATAATAGACGTTTTATTCTTATGAACGCCTAAATCGGAAAAAGATTTTCTATTATTCGATCCCTGATCGGAAACAACAGCTCTTACTTTTAAACCTATGCTTAACAACTTATTGATTGCGATAAGCATAAGTTCTTTCAATTTATCGGCTTTGATAGTCCCAGAACTGAAATAATATGATACTGGCATCTTCCAACTAAATAGTAGTCCCGCACCATAAAAACTAAGGCCTGAGTTGCAATGTTGCCAGATCTTCCTATTTCGCCGAGATCTTCAAATCCCTCAATTAAATCTAGTGGGGGAGAATATTCCAAGAACTTTTTGATAGATATTTCATCCATCATGAGAACACATTCCTTCTCTGGATTTGTCATCCCATCAACTTTTAACTGAAGAAATGTAAAAAGTTGAGTGTTGAAACCGGTTTTCAGTTTAAATCCACGTTGCCAATATCGTAGAGATGACACTGATGGAAATGGCAATTTTAATCTGTTGCGCATATATCGGTAGCATGATGGACTGTTGTAATAAACTCCAAGTGCTAGTTCTTTTCTTGTTTTGTAAAGCGATGTTTTTTTGTTGTTAACATTTTAATAACCGTGGAAATATTTTTGTTGATGTAATTGATAGTACTTGATTTTGATTTCAAAGTACGACGCAGATTAAATAATTGTCTTTTCAATATTGCATTTTTGCGGTTAATTTTAGCACGTAGTTTTTATTTAGTTCACAATTTTACATTTTCAGGTTTTCTTGTTTGGTTTCGCTAGGCGAAGGCATTGCTAACATTTTTGTAATTTTGGTGAAGGGCATCTGTCGAGCTTCCTCGGAATCTGAGGGAAATAATTTTCTTTTCAAACAACGTTTTGATGGAGTTTGAATTTGAGATACACTAGATATGGAAGGTACATTTTCTAATCTACTGGACCCTACATTTTCTTCGTACATTTTAGAACTTGTAGTAGCTCTTTTATATGTACGAATATTCTCGCTTTTTACGGACATTGGAGACCATTGAATAGAAGATGCAGTTACTTCTTCCTTTGACTTGGACTTTTGCAACAAGTTTTCATCCTTTAAAAAATGAAGAAACAATTTTGATGCGTACTATCTTAAATTGCTCGTTATTAAACTAAACTATTAGCTTAATTATTATTTAATATTAACTGTTATGGTTTTGGAAAAATAGGCATTATCAGGACCGGCCTTTCAGAATTTTGGGGCCCGATTGGAAGAATTTGTAGGACCCAAAACGATGTTTAATAGGTACACTTCAAAATTTTATGACGAGTACAGTAAATCTAAAATGACAGTAACGTAAATTAATTTTAAAAATGATATGAAGTATCCAAGGAAAAATTGAAATAGTATATAAGTTAATAATTCAATGTATTAAGTTCAAAATATCTGTCACACTATAAATAATATTTTCGGTCATTTCAAATCCGTCTCGACCGTGCGGCCCGGGTAGCCACCGCATTTCTTGGAAGGCCGAGCCTGACTTCTCACATGCATACTTTATTAACATTGTCCAGTGCTTTGAACTGAAATATTTTATTGAAATTAAGTATTTAGTATCTTTACTTCAAAACCAATTATTTTAAATGACCATTTAACTCCTAACGTTATTAATAAGCGACTTAGGTTAAATAATTGTTCTTGTAAAACAAAATATTCTGGAATCTTAAATGCACGTGAAAGGCTCTGGGCGTGATGGAAGCAATAAATCAAGTCGTAGTAAAATTATCAAGCGACCAGTACATAGGTACTAAGTAGATAATTACGTTAACGTTAAGTGGATGTAAAATTTAGAAGAAGTTGGCAGTATAATTGATAAAACCTACAGTGCGTGTCTAAAATATTGTATAAATTCATGACCTTTCGAATGCAAGTATTGTTCGTTCTACATTAACTTGGTAGTATGACCTTTTATAGAGCTGGTGTTTATTTGCTACGTTTGACGTCGTTATATTATAGTCCAATCAATAACAACATTAAACATCGCAAACGCGCACGTAACTACGATTTTTCATATGTTGTTAGGTACCCTGAGAGTAGTTTGCAACTCTGAAAACCCTATGCTACTCTCATGGTACACGAAAAACTGCGAGATTCTGGCACTTGTGTCGGTTTTTGAAAAATACCTTAAGGAAGCGTTTTCAGGTAGTTTTCTAAAGAAAACTAAATTTACTATAATTTGAGCTCAACCCAAGCACTTTATGTCCATTGGTTGCGAAGATACATCTAGTCAAAATGGGCAATTTTCTCCAAAAGTGAAAAATTCGGTTGGGTCATTTACCAAGACACGTATCGGCAGAACAAATGGTCCTCGAGAACAGTGAAGAAGAATGAACTTGTAGAAAATTGAATTAGCTTTAATTTCATTCCAAAATGGTGCCTCTTGCCTCATAGTTTCTTCAAAATGAAAAATATCGGTTTACATTACATTATTCTACTGAGTAATGTCGGTATGTATTTATTTAAAAAAACGTGCAAAAATGTGAATTTGAGATTTCAGAAAGGCGTCAAAAACTCCTGCGCGGATATCTGCAAACAGATTAGTGTCGCAGCTTCCACTACTCACAACATCTCCTTCTTTATGTCGCCTTTTCTTTCCTGGTACCAGTTTGGTCCCAGCTTGTCCGATATCTCTGAAGCACACCACTGTCATAATGCCTAGTTCAACATCTGTTATTACAATTTTGTCGCCGAAATGTTTTTTGAGGTGATCTTTGATCGTTCTTACGTCTGTAACGTACTCACTTGTAATCTGCTGCATTAGTTCTTGAAACGAGAATTGTCACTCTTCTCTGTTTTCTTGCAGGTACGAATAAATAGTGGCAGATTACATGGCGCTGGGTGCATTAATAGCCTCTTTTCTAAAGATCTCGGCAATGAGTACAAATTTTGGTGGCAACGGTGGTGGTATCTAGCATCCGCAGCTACTAGGTCAGCCCCCTGATAAATAAGGTGATCTACAATCTGCTGGCCCCACTCATCATCTCGACGTCTTCATTAACGAATTTTCAACTGTGTGCACTGGGTTCTTAAGAGCTGACGGTAGTTTTACCTGGCGCTTTAGATATTCTCCTATGATCTCTTCTCCACACAGGAAACATATTTTTCCCAGATTTGTGACGTGTTGCTGGTGCTGCTGACGTGACGCCGACCTAGGTAACGGCCGATCGGGTGGATCCTTCCTAAATTTTAAAGTTGACTTGTCCGAGCATTCTTTACAAAACTCTTCCGTTTGCCTTAAAATGAATTTGTACCATACTTTAAGAACACACTGCATGTTACATGCTAAATTGAATACTGTTATATAAAAGGCTACGCATCTGTTTTCTAATTTAAAATACATGTGAGTGTTTTTCCAGAAGTGACATCAACTTTTGATTTTTAAATTAAACACCTATATATTTTTCATATTCGGATTGCGCGTAATTTTCTAAGTTCAATCATACCAAACAAGTAATATTTGAAATTCCAAAATATTTTTGACAGTTTGTAAAAGCAAGTCAGAAGCATTGGGGTAGCTAGGAAGGGGGCTGACCCCACCCGTTTACTAATTTGCTACATATCCGCGATGCGCCTTGTAAGTTTCACTTTTTCAGGCGCAGCCCTCCCCATGACTACCAAAACGCCACTTATAGCAAGATTCTGGCTACGCCACTGGTCAGCGTACTACTTGTTTAATTTTTAATCAACATCGTTTATTATACCTATAGATTCTCGCCACATTAAAAGTGGCTTTTCTCTGGTACTATAGTGGTACCGAGGTACCATTGAAAAGTACGTTTAATAAGGAATTAATCAATGTGCTAAATTTTAGTGTGAGATTAAAAACAAAATATCTAAAATATGTTAACATTTCAAATTTCAATTGTTTGGCATCACGCGCAATTCGAATATGTAAAAATATGTAGGTTATTCAATTTAAAAGCAAAGATTGATGCCATTTCCAGAAAATCCGAAGTGAAACAAATATAGGCAGTACAAAAGATAACTTTTGATATGAATATGATCCTGTTACACCCAGTATAAATAAGCTCTTATTTTAATAAGATCCAAATTATTTTATTTTTATATTTGCACAGACAATAGTCAAATAAAAATAATTTAAAATTGCATTCATAAATATATCGCAAAAGAAGATTCATAATTTCTCTTCAATAGTGCTGATAATTCTAACAAAAATCGACAGGGAAAAATGTCATCTAAAGTAGTTTGATAAAAGAAAAAACTTAGAAAACATACAAAATGTAATAGTATTTATCATTTATGAACTACCCTGTATATATTTTGTCTAAGCGAAAATAACAATTAAAAATACAAATTTTACAACCCGTGCGTTTTTAATGGAAATTATTTCTTTATTTTTTAAGGAATTTATTCCATATGAAGCACTGTATCGGTTGCTTCTGCCAACTTTAATTTTGTCATGAATCTAGAATTTTATTCTATTAATATTTCCCAAAGTCAGATAAATATACATAGAAACATTAAATTACAAAAAGAAAACGTTTCTCTGTCTTTAATTTTAACTAGGTACTAATGCTCATATCTATGCTTTAGCGTAGGTATTTTTAAAATGTTTGATTAGAAAAATCAATAAAAATCAAATTCAATCTACAGCAATGCTCTTGTAGTATAACAGTCGCTTAAAATTTTACTAGTGGTTAAGGGTTAAATTGATTAAAAATAAATTCATAACTGGAACTACATACCTCCTTTTTATCATAAGCGTCGGGAATTGCAGTTTTACTCAAGCGAAAGGAAGATGATTTAATACTTCGGATTAAGAAGTGCCTATTAAAATGTTTTCACACAAAACCTCTCTCAAAATGTCTTTCTCTTCTAAATCAAATAATTTCATATTTCCGCTACTTAAAATCCATTTTTCACGTACTTCATTGTTTTTCGGAAATTTAAAAAACATCAAATTTGAATTTTTATGTCGAGTATTTGTACAATTAATATATCTACAAATCGATCGCCCCATTTTCGTAATAAAAATAACTCGTACAATTTTTATTCTGTAATAAACATTATTGTTATTCTATTATTTCACTAATAAGTTGCACGACCATACGTTAATAAGAAACCGTAAGATGTAAGAAATATTGAACACAATATGCATTACATTGTTATATTCTTAATATATTTTATGTTAGTTAATAAAGGAATTAACTTCACACTTTGTTTCGTCTTAGAGAACGTCTGCGACATACGTTTCGAACGAATCATTGCAATATAATCTGTAATCTCTGTAATTGGATAGCAGTTAGTTCCACATAAAAGCTGGACCGCAGGTAGATGGCGCCAAGTGTAAATTCAATGCCATCTACTTCAGGGCTGGATAAAATGATACATAAAAATTAACATGTATTTGTTCCTCTGTTTATATTATCACTCAACGACGAAACTAAATAACCACTTTGGATAAGCGAGTATTACATACACAGGGATAGCATCAGCATTAATTCAAATAAAAAGTAGAATCAGTTTCCCAATGGCTTGGGGCTTAGATGAACTACTGGTTATGGAAATAAATACCATTAATATAACCTATATACCCTGATTTCAACAATTTCACATACTTATGTATTAAACTAGCTTTTCCTCCGCAAAATTTTGCGTTTAAAATTAAATTTAATGATGGTAATAAAACGCATAATAAATTAAATACAACAATATTAACGTCAGCTGCTACACTTTTTCAAATAAACTAAAAAATCATTGAAATCCGTCAAATTGTCGTCACGCAATCTGCGTGAACTAAATGACCCGTTTATTGTAATATGTTGTCGCTAAAAATTATTCACTGACGGTTATGCAACACACTTTACAGTTGGTCTATATTTCCTATAGTTTCACAATACTCACCCTACTGCTTTTAAAAATCGTTTTGTTTTAGTCGTGGCGACACTAAACGTAACTAGAAATTAGGATTTCATCCACTGCAAAAGAATTTTCTTGGCATTTGCTGTTGAATTTAGAATATACACGAATTTTCGGTTTTTTATCTGTAAAGAAAAAATTAAATGCAATACTAAATTTACTACCCAATACTTGTTGCTAACCACAAGCTTCTGAATAATGTCATCTTCAGCTTTCATCTGCTATAAACTATACATTGCTACTGTCTGCTATGAGCATAACTAATACTTGACATACCATCTACCTTCTCGTCACTATCAGGACATCTCGATTGCATTTACCAGGTTTGCAATTACTTATGAATTTATATTACAATTATTTTTCATTTAAAAAATAAATTACTGTTTAAAAGACTTGGGGCTATCTACCAATTGAAAGCCTTTTACGTAAATTCTTCAGTACGATTACAATCCTCATTCATGAATTATAATTAACTAAATGCCATTTTGATTATTAAAATTAATTATCTTTAGTTTATTACAATGACATATAGTTGTTTATTTTATAAAATCTTTAGTTTTGTATGGATTTGGTACAGAACTAACAATTCGCTCATATTTATTAAGTTCATAAATTTATATATATATATATATATATATATATATATATAAATTGAGATGTACAAATTAACTCAAATGGGGGTATTATAAATGGGGATAGGGTTCAAATAGATTTGTTGGAAAAATAAAATAAAAGTAATTTACACTATGGTATGAATTTAATTTTTTATATATGAATTTAATTGCATTTAGAAGTACAAGTGAAATTATCAAATTGGTCTTTATTATGTAAATTCCACGTTATATTAAGTAGCTTCTATGTGAAACAGAACTTATTAAAATTTGCACAATAACGCATGCGTAGCGTATTAACTGAAATTAAATAGCAAACTGTTAAAATTGTTAAATGTAAAATTCTTAAAAATGTGACTCTAATAAATTTACAATTGAAATTGAAATATTGAAAGAAGAATAAAAATTTAATTGTTTTACAGATGTTTACACCGTTATTGCATAAACATTTGCACCTATACATGAAATACAAATGCAGAAAATTACACAAATAATGGATACAAATTTAAGGGTTATTATAAAATTGTATCGGCATATTTTCAAAAAGATGTATTCATTCGGCTGGTTCCATATAAAAACTTCGTAGGCTCCTTCCCATATCTGATCGATGTTATTGATTTGTTGTTCCAATCGCTGCTGCATGTACTTCCAAACTTCAATCAAAGTACCTCGGTCAAATGGCTGCTTTTCTTGTGGTAATCGTTACTTAACTTTGCTTAAATGACCTCAACCAAGCACTAAGTTATTTATTGTAATATTTAAAAGTTGTTTTAAAATGTTTAAATAATGTTCGGTTTAAAATTCTATTTAAGGTTGTAAATCTTTCTAATTCACTTTTGTTTTTAGAACCCGATATGGAATATCGTTTATTATTATATCGCACTAGGAAAATAAACATCAATTCAGAAAAATTTAATAATTTTTAATTGCGACAAACATAACTAAAACAAAATTACAACAACCGAATTTTAAAAACGTTAAACTAGAATCGTAACAAACTTTATGATTATTGAAAATTATCGGTAACCTAACTTTATTTATGATTGTAGGTTAAGAACAATTGTTTCTGAATTCTCGGCTCTTCACTAAATTGTTTCAAAATTTCCGAAAGTAAACGTGACTTGAAACTTACGTGTTAACACAAAACACAACACTTTGACCTTTTGCCATAAATATTAAAACTTTGAAAAACAAATGGAAGAGAGTGGAAGAGAGCGATCGTTTCAGGATCAATTCCTTATATACTATCCTGTTAGCTACAAAAATTTCAATTTTTTTCTATCAATACAAACAAAGTAACCAAGTCTGTGATTGGTTTAAATAAATTTGAAAACCTATCTAAAATATAAATTATGCTATAACTTTCTTAATATGCTTCTGATGTACATTTTGAAAACAGAAATGAAATATGTGCATGATTCCGCATAAAATGATACCTTACGTGACATATATCTGTTCAAAAATGTATGATTTGACTTATTCTAATCTAAATTTACTTATATCTACAAAATCCTACTTTCTGAACTTAAACTAAATACATATTCGTGATCTGCACGAAAAATTGAATTAGACAACATTTATTTAAACTCAAATATCTTCAATTTAAGGGAAAATTCTTTTTCATATAGGAAATCTGTGTAGTTAACCCCATTTTTATAATATTATGTTTAAATGACTTGCACAAAGTAAATTACTACATGGAAATGAGGAAATCCTTCTATTAATTACACTAATAATTTATTCTAAGCTCAACTTATTCTATAAAACTATAAATTTGCAAAAAAACTTAAAATTAAAACTTAACCTAACTTAATTCAAGTGTTCATATAATTTGCATATCTAACGTCCAAATTATTCAAAATGTTAGTCTAACAATTTATTAAATCTGTCTTTAACATCCTCAATGTTCACTTTTATTGTAACGTTGAAATTTTTGTCACTTCAACAATCCATATTGCTAAACACATTTCTTTAAAAATCTTACACAAAATGGTATGTAAAATATCCATATGTGAAATTGTTGTTTATATCGACTTTAATGTTTACCATGCACTACTTCTTTTGTTGCACTTTTATATACACTAATATTGTGATTATTAACTAAATCATGTCCGTACCGCAACTCTTTCTTAAATTTTTAAATCTTTCCTGCATTTTACCTAACTTAAAACGTGTTCTAAATATAATCATACATCTAAACTGTGTGCTAAACATCTGTAAAATACCCAAATGCCATAATACTTTATATGAACTGTAAATTTAATGAAATATTTTCTACGAACTTAATCGTACTTACAAATATAACTTCATCTAACCTTCCTGACATGTTTCTTACATAGCACAATGCTTTTTATGATTGAACAAACTTGTGCAAATCTTATCAAGTCTGTTTCATCAAATCATATCAATTTCTTTCACTCGTTTACTAAATACTTCAAATAAATGCAGTGTAAATATACTGTAATTGATCTCAAATTGTCCAATATAAGAATTACAAGCTTAAACTCTCAAATCCCTGTCTTAGACTTATATCTAACCATCTCAATATATGTATATACAAATTGATTTGATTTGATGAAGCAGACTTGATAAGATTTGCACAAGTTTGTTCAATCATAAAAAGCATTGTGCTATGTAAGAAACATGTCAGGAAGGTTAGATGAAGTTATATTTGTAAGTACGACTAAGTTCGTAGAAAATATTTCATTAATCAATATATATATATATATATATATATATATATATATATATATATATATATATATATATATATATATATGTACAGGATGCAGTATTAGTACGTCGAAACTATTTATCCGTTATTAAAGGAGATATCAAAAAAGTTATTTACAAAAATTATAGCAACTTCAAACTTCACATTATAAAATTATTTTCGTATTTACAGGGTGTTACATATTACCAGGGTAAACCAACATGCTTATTTTAAATAGGACACCCTATACATTATTTCACATTTAGATTAAGCTCTCCATACTTCCATACTTCCAATATAGGGTTTCATTACGTTATACAGGATATTTCAAAAGTTATGGTCAGTTGTGAAAATCATTCTCATTTCAACGTCCTGTATACCTTAGACAGAATAACCTAGCAATATTTTTTCAGGCATAACTTTTGACATTGGTGCAGTGTTACGAAATCGTTAATCGTTAATTTCTGAGATATTTTCGGGGATAATATAACTAGTGTTATGATTATCATCACTCCAAGAAGTAAATTTTACTTAACTCTGGTGAACGAGCTGGCCATGCAATGGATCCTCCTCTTCCACCCATCTTCCAGGAAAATGGATATTAAGATGATTATGAATTAATCTAATGTGATGTACTGGACCTCCATCGTGTAACAACCACATTCTTTGACTAATGTTAAGAGGAACGTTTGCCAACAGTAGTCTCAACTAGAGATTCATAGAGCTATCCAAGTAAACATTCGAAGCGCTTCATTTCCGACATTAGAGCTAAGTCGAGTTAGGATAAATCCAAGTTTTACAAAACTTGGTCAAGAAAACTAAATAACAACTAGTTTGCATAAGCGAGTATTACAGACACAGGGGATAGCATCAGCATTAATTCAAAAAGACCGTAGAATAGTTTTCCCAATTGCTTGTGGCTTAGATGAACTACTGTTTATGGAAATAAATAGCATTCATATGACCTATATACCCTAATTTCGCCCAAATTACACATACTTAAATATTAAATATGTCTTTAAACACTATTCACTGATGGTTATGCAACACACTTAACAGTTGATCTCTATTTCCTATAGTTTTACAATACGCATTTCCTCCTGCTTTTAAAAATCGTTTTGTTTTTGGCGTGGAGAAACTAAACGTAAATAGAAAGTAGGGTTTCACTCACTCTAAAACAATTTTCCTGCTATAAATTATAAGTTGCTAGTGCTTGCTGTGAGCATAGCTAACACCTTGACATAGCATCTACCTTCTCGTCTGAATTCAGAACGTTGGTCGGTTCTGGAGGTCGTTTATTTATGCCTCGTTTTTTTGCCTTCATTTTATTCATTATGATAATTTTGCAGCGAAGTTCCTGTTGTGTGAACATAGTCGTGATTTTCAAATCGCTTTAGACTATCACTTATAATGTTATGTAATGGTGGTATGGTGTAATATTTAAAAAAAATGGTGTAAATGTTTTAAAACGGTCTCAATACAAATTATTAAAATAACTAAAGATACACACCATTCATTAAAAAATAATGCCGTTGACTCAGAAGGTAGATTAAATAGGGGTAGATTCATGCTTTTTGATTTGCTTCATTACCACTTAACATCAATATAGTAACTTCAATGCAACAATAACAAAAATTATCTCGGACCCCAAGTTATTTTTTGATTATGCTCGGAATAATTAAACCGAGAATACAATAAAAAAATTCACCAAAATGTCAAAATAAAAAATATACAAACTACGTTTATTAAGCATTTATATTTGGTATTATATAAAATAAATCTTAAAAATAGCCTTATACTAAGAAATCATTAGGGTTATAAATACCTGTTACAAAATTTTGTACAACTGCTTGAGAACCTCTGATTATTATAAAGAATGCGGAAATGCAAACCAAAGATGATGTAATCTTCGTATCAATGTTGGGCAATATATCGTATTTTCAATGCTTTACGTTGTAAAGAGTACCAAGTTGAAATTACTTCTTACAAATTTATATTACTTGAAACTTGAATAATCCAAAATTTATTGCTCTTGAAGGTTCAAATAAAAGGAGTGATCTAAATTTAGATCTGAATTAAATGCACAATGCAATCATAAAGTGAAAGCACCCAAAAATAGCAACGTATAAGTAAGTACAAGTGTACTTAAAAGTACCAATAAAAGTAAGTAAAAGTGTAAATAAAAGTGTAAATCAAAGTACCTGCAAAAAGCAAATGTTTCAGATTTTAATATAATACTAGTTAAATGTATCTTACCACTAAACTTTTCACAAAATTTAGGTGGAAACCAAATATGGCTTCCTGTTCAACACAGCGTACATCCGGCAATGCTAAAAATGACGCTCACTCTATCAAGTGATGTCGCGATTCGCAGGAAATATGTGCAGAAAAAAATTAATTCAAAGATATGGAAGTATAAACCTTTAAGAAAATATGCAACTTAAGTTACACCAAAATGCAAATTAAGTTGCCTACCACAACCCATAAATCATTAATTATCAAAAACCCTTTTTTTCTTATATTTTACAACTAAATGAACGAAGAACGTAAAAGATTCGTTACAAACTAACATAGAAATATTCAGGTTTCTGCCTAATTATGCCGTTCGCTGGGCCATATTTAATGGTTGCTGTAAGCATCTCAATAACTGTACGCAATGAGCGTAGATTTTAACCTCACGTAATAGCTTCTTTCTTTATAAACCACTTCTGATGACGACGATATTCTCGTTCATGTAAATATCTTTTGTAAAGGTCACACGATGGTGTCTCAATGTGAGATTGACAATATATTTTTGTTTCAAATTTTCTTAAGGGAATGTGATTTTCATAACGTGCCCCACAGCGTCAGCTTGCTTCGTGTTGTTCTACTGGTATTTTAATTCCTGGAATAGATTTTTCTGGAAATATTTCTATCAGATGTTTAGTTTTCATCGTCTGCAACTGCCATTATTCTGTAAAGAAAAAGAACTTACTTAAATGTTAATTAAACTAAATTTATTAATGTGACTACTTCTGAAAAAAAAATTGCACACTTTGTTTTACTCAATAGAAGACGGGTTTTAGATGAGGGAATTTCTCTTCTAAAATGCATTTTCTGTGGTATGCACCATTAAACGTAAAAAGTGTGCTATTTTTTGTTTGGAAAATTGTTGTCTATGAAATTGTCACAATAAATTTTTGTGTGTTTTTAGTGTGAATTTTGGCCGAAAACTGTAAAAATATGAACCAAAGCAAAAAACAATCTGTGTCAGGGGTTAAAAAGACATTAGAACAAGCAGAAGTAAGTTCAAGTAGTGGATCGTTTTATGAAACTAAAATATTACATTACTTAGGAAAATTAAGAAAATGTTGGAATACCAAATCATCGCCTTCACAAGTACCATCTAACATTGAAATACCATCGAATGATCTTTATAAACGATACCTTGAGGAAAGAGAATGCAGTCCATTGTTTAAAAGAAAAAAGACCGTTACGCGAGATCTACGCAAAGCACTAATATGGTTATTGCAACCATTGATTATGGTATAGAGAATGGTAATTATACCATTCGCTATACGATAATTAATGGTCGCAAGAACAATCTTAGCAGCTATATAAGCCCTCAGCTAATGATAACAAAACTTCGAAGAGGGGAAGACCCAGGAAACAATAACATAACTCTGTTTTATGCGTGTTCAACTGTGTATTTTTAAATTTATTTACAATAATTTTGTATTTTTTTATAATAAATTTCGTTATGGCAGATATATATTATCCATTAGGCATTGCAACACTTGGCCGGGGAAAAATTTTACTGGGCTCCCCTTGGTCAAGCTGTTTGCCAGAGCTCCTTGTTAAAAATTCTCCTCAGGCCCGATCAAAGCTTCACCACCAAACCTTGCTTTTTGTTTAAACTGTATGCAAGAGACATTATTAAAAATGGTCTCCTTAGGACTTTGCCCCAAACAGGGTCCCTTGTCCAGTCTGGTTGCAAGGGCCTTTTTGTTAATAATGGATGCTGAGTGTGAGTACTTCACCCCAGACGTCATCTCAGGGTATTGTTACTTAGCTTGTTATTCATGTTACTGCTATCTAGGCGATCACTCTAGATAGACGGAAAAATTAAAGACCGTGGAAACAGTTTGTGCAGCGTGGGAACATTACCCTTGATGTCGCCCAGAGGTGTTACCTAACCTGTTATTCAACTTATTGGTACCTAACGGATCACTTTAGATGGCTGACTGTTGGTAAGATTATGATGACTTTGAGAGAGTTTTGTAAACCATGGATTGATGGAAGCTCATTATCGACAGCGGACTTGGGTACATTTTGTGGAGAGTCGTAACTTCAACTCTTGATGTCGCCCACCTCGGTGTATTTAGCTTTAATCCAGTGTATTGCTATGTAGCGATATTCTGATCACCGAAGAATATACGAAAGTTACAATTACATATGTTGTGGACCATGTTATTATTACCAAAAAAATTAGGAGGTTAGACTTATGTCCAAGGATAGTCATGCAAGAGCTTAAGATTAATTTACATGAATAACAAAAAAGAATAACTGTGCTATGTAATAGTAAGAGACTCGCCTGGGTCAAGCAGACACTAGGCGTCATGATATTCACTTGCTAATTCGCTACGTTAATTCTGTAAACGTAGGACGTAATGAAAAAAAGACGGACACAACCGACGTCATTAGTAGGATTTGCTACTGCGTAATGCAATCGAACAAAGCCAAATCCTAAGGTCGCGCAATTACTAAAAAAATTTACACTATTGAAACTGTTCTGTTTTTTAAGAAACCCTTTACCATTCTACTTACGAAGCAAACATTGTATACATACGAATGTAAAAGGGTCAGAAAAATTGATTTCAGTTTAACTAGAGTGAATGTCAGTTATCAATCCCGGCACACGCCCCAGCGTGAGGTGCGTACTCGATAGTAAAACCTGTCATAACTTTCACAACATTACATTATTGAGCGTGTAGTTCCTATTGAACCTATTACATAACTTAATAAGTTGTCTTACAAGTTTAAGCAGTAATTATTGGCATGTACCACAAGCAAGCTCAACACATCCGATTACCTTTGCGCTTCCCCCTTGGGAAGACGAATGTTATGTTTTGATCACCGCTTCGTCATTTTCAACAGTATATGTAACACTTGTGTTATATTATTATCCACCAGTAATTAGACTTCTCTAATATGGTTGCCATTCCACCAAGAACATCAACCAATTACCAAATTACTGAAATACTATAAGTGTAACATTGTAATGAAAGCGATATTTCAGTTGGCTACCCTGAACCACATTTTCCATCCTTATCTAAAACATTACAATAGCAAAAACCGAATATTATAACAACTACGACCTTCAAACGTCTTAAAATATGATTTGTCGACTCAGTAGCGTATCACGCGAAGAGGTAGCTTAGGTTAGTAAAATGGAAAAATTTACAATTAAATTAATTATTGTAAAAAATAAACATTGTTAAAATAAAAGAATGATCAAAATAAATATCATTATTGTTAAGAATTTCAGAACATTTGCCGCTACTAATTGTAACTAAAACTAGTATAATGTGAATTAGGAATCATTAATGACCACTTGCTTTACTTATAAATGTTGAATCAATTTTCTATTTGGCCATTGAACTGTAAATAACAATTTGTAACGATTGTAGTGATTGTTTAGTTTTTATTTTAAAATAGAAGAAAGTTTTGTTTTTACTGAAGGCTAAAACTTCATTCAAAATTTGTATAGTTATAGTGCAACTTCTAATACTAGATGAACAATTACTTGTGGTGATGGCGACTTTATTAATAATAACTTTTTTTATTTTTATGTGAAAAAAGGTACTATGCCAATTAGTGTTCCCGCGCTTTGTTTGGTTACAAATTTAAATGGCAGCCATATTGCAGAGGTCTAATTACTGGTGAAACGCATTATATTAATCACTCCTCTTTAAATGACATTATACATGCACTAAACATTACTTTTACTTCCACTCTTACAAAGTTACTATTCGTTTAATTACTTTTATATGTATTTTGCATATTTACTCTTGTACCATGTTTATGTAGTGTCCTGTAATTAGTTTTACTGCTGAGCATTAAAGATACACGCAGACAAATTTTTAAACTGTAAGAGTTGGATTGCGAGAGAAAAGATATTATACACTAAACCTCATCAATTGTAACCCAGCTAGTCCTCTCCTTTCTTGAAATCCTTCGAGAAGAACAAGAAACCCGCCGTATCTTGAGCTGGAAAATCCTCTACCCTCTATTAACAAGTTAGGATCGTCAACTTTAGGTATCGTTTTTATCTTAAACTCCAAAGTACGGTTGATTAAATTTAGTGCCTGTATCTTGTACTACAAACATTTTCACACATTAAACAGCTTAAGATTATACCAAATAATACCTATTTTTAATGTTTCCTCAACAAACTTAATTTGTACAATAATCGATGGCAATTGTGCGTGTATATATATATATATATATATATATATATATATATATATATATATATATATATATATATATATATATATATATCCACACGTGAAATCTCGCATCAGCATGATATTAGTGACAGGTCAGTCCGAAGAATACTAAGTAATAATAAGATGCATCCATACCATATCCAGTTGCATCAAGAGTTCCTCGAAGATCACTATCCCAGAAGGGTTGCTTTTTGTGAATGAGCTCGATAACAAGTCCACAATCAGGCGGATTTCATTGATTTTGTCCCCTTTGGAGACGAAGCCACCATTCATAAAAATGGAACTTGGACTTTTTAGAAAATCATTTATCATTACTGTTGGCAAACGTTCCTCTTAACATTAGTCAAAGAATGTGGTTGTTACACGATGGAGCTCCAGTACATCACATTAGATTAATTCATAATCATCTTAATATCCATTCTCCTGGAAGATGGGTGGGAAGAGGAGGATCCATTGCATGGCCAGCTCGTTCACCAGAGTTAAGTAAAATTGACTTCTTGGAGTGATGATAATCATAACACTAGTTATATTATCCCCGAAAATATCTCAGAAATTAACGATTTTAGCTATAGGGAGTACTTAATAAAAATGAAAGAACACTTTTGAAAACAAAATACAGGGTGATTCATTTAAAAAAATTGACAAAATCATGTGTTCCAGTTTTGGCTCGCTCTATATTCAATTGGTGCAATAATACAGAAATAGCACTTTTTCGTAACACTGCACCAATGTCAAAAAGTTATGCCTGAAAAAAAATATTGCTAGGTTATTCTGTCTAATGTATACAGGACGTTGAAATGAGAATGATTTTCGTGCACAACTGGCCATAACTTTTGAAATATCCTGTATAACGTAATGAAACCCTATATTGGAAGTATGGGGGGAAGTATGGGGGGAGAGCTTAATCAAGATGTGAAATAATGTATAGGGTGTCCTATTTAAAAATAAGCATGTTGGTTTACCCTGGTAATATGTAACACCCTGTAAATACGAAAATAGTTTTATAATGTGAAGTTTGAAGTTGCCTATAATTTTTGTAAATAACTTTTTTTGATATCTCCTTTAATAACGGATAAATAGTACTTCGACGTACTAATACTGCATCCTGTACACATATATATATATATATATATATATATATATATATATATATATATATATATATATATGATTAATGAAATATTTTCTACGAACTTAATCGTACTTACAAATATAACTTCATGTAACCTTTCTGACATGTTTCTTACATAGCACAATGCTTTTATGATTGAACAAACTTGTGCAAATCTTATCAAGTCTGCTTCATCAAATCAAATCAATTTGTATATACATATATTGAGATGGTTAGATATAAGTTTAAGACAGGGATTTGAGAGTTTAAGCTTGTAATTTTATATTGGACAATTTGAGATCAATTACAGTATATTTACACTGCATTTATTTGAAGTATTTAGTAAACGAGTGAAAGAAATTGATTTGATTTGATGAAACAGACTTGATAAGATTTGCACAAGTTTGTTCAATCATAAAAAGCATTGTGCTATGTAAGAAACATGTCAGGAAGGTTAGATGAAGTTATATTTGTAAGTACGATTAAGTTCGTAGAAAATATTTCATTAAATTTACAGTTCATATAAAGTATTATGGCATTTGGGTATTTTACAGATGTTTAGCACACAGTTTAGATGTATGATTATATTTAGAACACGTTTTAAGTTAGGTAAAATGCAGGAAAGATTTAAAAATTTAAGAAAGGGTTACGGTACGGACATGATTTAGTTAATAATCACAATATTAGTGTATATAAAAGTGCAACAAAAGAAGTAGTGCATAGTAAACATTAAACTCGATATAAACAACAATTTCACATATGGATATTTTACATACCATTTACATATCATTTTGTGTAAGATTTTTAAAGAAATGTGTTTAGCAATATGGATTGTTGAAGTGACAAAAATTTAAACGTTACAATAAAAGTGAACATTGGGGATGTTAAAGACAGATTTGAAGTTTGGAAGTACATGCAGCAGCGATTGGAACAACAAATCAATAACATCGATCAGATATGGGAAGGAGTCTACAAAGTTTGTATATGGAACCAGCCGAATGAATACATCTTTTTGAAAATATGCCGATACAATTTTATAATAACCCTTAAATTTGTATCCATTATTTGTGTAATTTTCTGCATTTGTATTTCATGTATAGGTGCAAATGTTTATGCAATAACGGTGCAAACATCTGTAAAACAATTAAATTTTTATTCTTCTTTCAATATTTCAATTTCAATTGTAAATTTATTAGAGTCACATTTTTAAGAATTTTACATTTAACAATTTTAACAGTTTGCTATTTAATTTCAGTTAATACGCTACGCATGCGTTATTGTGCAAATTTTAATAAGTTCTGTTTCACATAGAAGCTACTTAATATAACGTGGAATTTACATAATAAAGACCCATTTAATAATTTCACTTGTACTTCTAAATGCAATTAAATTCATATATAAAAAATTAAATTCATACCATAGTGTAAATTACTTTTATTTTATTTTTCCAACAAATCTATTTGAACCCTATCCCCATTTATAATACCCCCATTTGAGTTAATTTGTACATCTCAATTTATATATATATATATATATATATATATATATATATATATATATATATATATATATATATATATATATATAAATTTATGAACTTAATAAATATGAGCGAATTGTTAGTTCTGTACCAAATCCATACAAAACTAAAGATTTTATAAAATAAACAACTATATGTCATTGTAATAAACTAAAGATAATTAATTTTAATAATCAAAATGGCATTTAGTTAATTATAATTCATGAATGAGGATTGTAATCGTACTGAAGAATTTACGTAAAAGGCTTTCAATTGGTAGATAGCCCCAAGTCTTTTAAACAGTAATTTATTTTTAAATGAAAATAATTGTAATATAAATTCATAAGTAATTGCAAACCTGGTAAATGCAATCGAGATGTCCTGATAGTGACGAGAAGGTAGATGGTATGTCAAGTATTAGTTATGCTCATAGCAGACAGTAGCAATGTATAGTTTATAGCAGATGAAAGCTGAAGATGACATTATTCAGAAGCTTGTGGTTAGCAACAAGTATTGGGTAGTAAATTTAGTATTGCATTTAATTTTTTCTTTACAGATAAAAAACCGAAAATTCGTGTATATTCTAAATTCAACAGCAAATGCCAAGAAAATTCTTTTGCAGTGGATGAAATCCTAATTTCTAGTTACGTTTAGTGTCGCCACGACTAAAACAAAACGATTTTTAAAAGCAGTAGGGTGAGTATTGTGAAACTATAGGAAATATAGACCAACTGTAAAGTGTGTTGCATAACCGTCAGTGAATAATTTTTAGCGACAACATATTACAATAAACGGGTCATTTAGTTCACGCAGATTGCGTGACGACAATTTGACGGATTTCAATGATTTTTTAGTTTGTTTGAAAAGTGTAGCAGCTGACGT